>APFE030265478.1:85437-292347 GCA_000404065.3 Pinus taeda | reverse complement strand
TTATATTATTATTGTTAGGTCGGCTGGGTTATATTGTGACTCCTTAGACTCCTATATATAGAAATGAGGTTTTGTCATTTGAATCATCCAAGAATTGTTCATTTATGTAATGTAAAGGAGGTTGCCCCCTCGAAGAGGTTGAATTTCAAGGCATTGATCTATATTTTCTATCTTTTCTTGAGCTGGTTTCATAACATGGCAGCTCAGCAAGCTCCTACAAAGATAGAAAGAATTGTTGCTGCTAGGTATGGACCCTTGGTCTTGCCTGTCCCTTTGAATGCCATGCCCGCAAGAGATTATCAAGAATATATGCCTAAGTTTACTAGTATAGAAGGAGTAACAACTGAAGAGCATCTAGAGTCCTTTTATAGCTATGCTGATAACCTAGATATCAATGAAGATGATGTGTGGATGAGGGTTTTTGTCCAAAGCCTAGATGGGGAGGCTAGAAAATGGTTCAAAGAATTACCCCCTAGGTCTATAGCAGACATTGAGGTCTTAGATGATGTGTTTTTAAAGCATTGGGGGGATAATAAAGATCTGCTCTACTATCGTTCTGAGTTTGGGAACTTGTAGAGGGAGAATGGTGAGTTGTTGTTTGATTTCAATAAGAGATTCAATCATATGTATAGCAGAATACCAGCTGAAGTGAAACCCACCCCTACTTCTGCTATGATCACTTATGCCAATGCCTTTGATTCTCAATTCTACTTGTTGTTAAGAGAAAGAAGATGTGCTTCTTTGGCTGATATGCAAGATCCAATCTTTGAAGTAGAATCAAGCATCATGGCTGCAGAAAGACTCGAAGGAGATGTTGAAAGGAGAAGACAGCGGGGTGAGTCCTCATCATCCTCAGATCCTGAGATCAATAAATTGGCCAGGATGATAGAGTCATTGCTTCTCAAGTTTCCAGACTAATGGTTGAGCAGCATTCCGAGGAAATAGGAGCTCATTGTGCCTTAGCTCTTCCAATTTCAAATCCATATAGAGGTGCACAGGAGCAGTTGCAAGTTTTGCAGAGAAGCAGAGATATAAACGAAGATCAAAGGGTGAAAATTCTTTTTCAGAATATAGTCATGCAAGAAGAGCAGTTTGAAGAAGAGGAGGAGGTCCATGGTTTGGAAGATAAGGGTTGTGCCCCTTTCTTAACCAGAGTTGCTTATGAGAAAGCGTTATCCAAAGGCATTGCTCATCAGTTTGTTGTACATGCAGAACAACAAGCTTATCAGTAGAGGCAGCCAGTAGTAGATCCCTTCATCCTCAAAGAGTCTGAGCCTAAGGCTGGCCTAGCTCCCATTGACTATGCAGATCTGCAAATTCACCGACCTGCTATTATCCCCAACCCAGTGATCAAAAAGGGTGAAGTTAGTCCCCCATCATCTTATGCTTCTCTGTCTATTCAAGTGACAATCCCTCACAGTTGCCTCCAGGGCACTGAGGCAGGCCATGATTCAAAGCCCAAGGTTGATACTAAGCATCTTAATCTTGATATTCTGATGCCTGCTCAGGTGGCCTCCACACAGATTGAAAAGGCAATTTTGTAGTTGACAGAGGAAGAGGGTGCATAGTTTTGGGACTCCTCCTTGAATGAGGACTGTTCTAAGAAAAATGAAGGAGCAGATGATGTCTTTGTGTCCCCTACATAAGAATACGTTGGTTTACCATTCATATTAATTGTGCACGCCACAAGTGACACAGAGAAGTACACAACAACCATTGTTATTCACCAGGTGTACAAAGGCTCCCATAAAGAACATCCAAGGATGAGAGTATACAGAAAGGGGATGAAATTTGATCCGTATCTACCAGATAAGGTCAAATGCCCTAAAATCTTTGAGGTAGAGGATCAAATCAACCCAATTTTGCATATTTATGATGAACGGGCCGAGAGGAGGAGAAACAGTTTTCATGGTCCAGTAGATGGCCAGTTTTTGAAGATTTATGTTGTTTAAGGTTTCGAGCCTTAATGATTGTAAGCATGTTCTTTTATAGGTTTTAGCGTAGACTTAATTAGACTCCATGCCCAATGGAATACTAGGAAATGTTTTTAAGCTTAATTTTGTATGAAGGCATCGGTCTGCAGTTCTTGAGACCTCAAAGGGAGGATCTCATCCCCAGAAGGAGCCAGTGTTAGCTCTGCTACATAATTCAGTATTTGGAGGACCAAATACCAGCTTGGCCATGTGTTTATGCTCAAAAGGCAGATCACAGCAGTCTTTTCCTCCTTCTCCCTCATTTTCCTTATACTCCATAGCCCTGCTATCTCTATTTTTTCCTCCTTAAACCTCTCCATTCCTCGAATAATCCCTCTGAAATCCAACAAAGCCCCTTTTCAGCCCCAGCCCTTAAGCGCAAAGTGAAAAACTTCCATAAGACCCTACCATATAACCTTGATGCTTTCATTCCCCATCGCAGCTATTAATCGTCCCGATTCAATGGTCCCCGCCATTTTCCCCACTGGTTAACCCCCGTTTATTTCCCCACCATCTGATCATCTTCCCCCGTGATTCGACGGCAGTCGCTGTCCCCGATCTTTTGAACGGCCCGCCCATTAACCCGCGGGGAGAGTGGTTTTCCTCCCATCATATTTGCCACGTGTCGCCCTCCTATTGCGATCCTGCTCCTCTGTACGTTTACTGCCTTCCTCTGAAAAGCGGTGTGGGCAATACCTCTTACCACCCGTACTCTGTCCCCCGCTCTTAACCTTCGCACATCTCTTTTGCCCGATAGTTGTCGGATCTGTCTGCCCATGGTCTGACGACTCTCGTCTATTTGCTCTCGCCACCGCTCAATTCTTCTCGCCAACAGATCGTTGTCGTCCATTCCCTTGATCCAACAGCTTACGATTGTTCGCCCCTGCTTCCTCACGATAGCTTCTGCCGAGAGATATCTATCGCACATTCACTCGATCCAATGGTTGATATCCTGCCTCCACCATACTATCCGTGTCCATAGTCTGTCTCATGCATCCGAATGATAAAGGTGACCAGCATTCAGTACTCCAAGCAGTTTCTCCTCAACAACTACATTCAAGAGAAGTTTGGCCGAAGGACAAAAAGGACATGCCTCGAGCAGTTCAATTCATTTATCAGTTATGGAACTTCATCCAAAGGACACTCCACCTACTCGAGAAGTACAACAGAGCATCCAAGAAGATCAAGTTCATTCATTGAAGCAGCAGATCATAGTAAAGGCCCATTTTAGATAGTTAATGTGGTTGGTGGTCCATTATGACCCCTCCACACATAGAATAGCAGATCATTTTTATAATCAAACTCTATATATACCCAAAATCAAAATGTGATGAGGGTTGATGGTTGTTGTTTTGATGTAAGGTTCAACTTCTGGAGACTCTAACTACTTTGATACTTGTAGCATCTGGTCTTCATTTTCAGCTAATACAAGCTTCTTTTTTTTGTTAATTGCTCACTTTCCACTTCTTCTATGTTCTAGGTTGTGCCTGTTATGCATTTTTCATGTGCTCTTGACATTTAGCATTAGAGGGGTTGTCATCCCACCTCTGTGTTAGAATCTTGTATGTATTATTGATTGTGTTATGCAGGTTTCTGTTTACTTAGTGCCAAAGAGTTGTCATCTTGTCTGTGCATTAGGAAATAGATTTGCATACCCTTTTACTGGTTGCAACCGACCATCACAGAGTCCTATGCATCTGCTGGTGTGGTCGGTGTTCTCCATATTCACCTAATCCTTAAACTATGAGTGATTGGTGGTCTAAAGCATTGTATTCTGGGGGTGTTCACCCATGTCTGGAGTTAAGCATAGTAGAATTGGTTATCTGGCTTGAACAAGCATCATTCCTTCCATTCATCCATTTCCAACATTAAGTTGAGTTTTGCAATGTTCCCAAGCATCTCTGAGATACAACCTAGGAGAGTTTCTTGGGGTGATAACAGTTACCCTTGCCCAAATTCCAATGAAAAGTGTAGTGCTTGATATTATTATTATAGATATCCCCCCTAAGTTTGGAATGCTCCTTTCTAGGTCTTGTCGTGCCAAACTAGGGGGAACTCTACAAATGGACATGTTATATGCTATTATTCCTATTTTTGGAGGAGAGCAGTTAAGATTATATAAAGAGGTAAGATTTATACATACTGTTTGTAAACTGACCAGCCAAGGAACCATCTAATTTATGCAATAAATCAAGACTTTGGTTGTTTTCAACTCACTTCAAAACAATAGAAAACTCAAGTCAAAATTGAAGAATTAGTTGAAAGTTCTGAACCAAACCAAACTGATATTTTGAAACTGTTCTTTGATGGCTCTTGAACGAAAGATGGGGCAGGAGCTGAAGTAGTTTTAATTTCACCTGAAAAGGAAAATATAACCCAATCATATAAATTAGACTTCAAAGTTAGCAATAATGTTGTTGAATACGAAGCTTTCCTTTTAGGATTGCAATTAGCCAAAAGCTTGAAAGTTCAAAACTTAAGTGTTTTTACCAATTCTAAACTTATTGTTAAGCAAGTAAAGAATGTTTGAGAGACCAAGCACCCTAGACATAGGTCCTACTGAAATGAGGTATGGGATTTAGTTGAAAATCTTTTTGATGCTTTTAATTTGACTCATATTCCTAGAGATCGGAATATTCACGCAGATGCCTTAGCTGTCTCTACTTACTCTTTTAAAATTTCTAATCGTATTGATGTACTCTATCAGATACAAGTCAAATATAGGCCGTTTGTCCCAGATAATTTGAAACATTGGCAAATATTCGAAGATGATGAACAACTGAAATTGTTTCTATAGGTAATAGATGATTTTTCATTTCTGCAAATTGATGATGATAGAACTGAAATAAGTGAAAACGGAGAAGGAAATGATACTTCATATTTTAAAGCCCACATTGCTAATCATGACATTATTCAATTATCTAATAATTTTATTCCAAAGGGACTCATTCCTTTAGAAAAATTATTCGATCAAAATGATGTTTTCCAAAACCCACAGTCCATTTCTTCAGAAGATGATGTGGAAGATATTAACACTGGAACTGATGAAGATATCAAAAACATTAAATTATGTGCATCTCTAGACCCAGAAATTAAAGCTCAGTGTTTTAAGTTGTTGCAAAATTATAAAGATGCTTTTGCCTGGACTTACACTGATTTAAAAACCTATGATACTTCATTAATACAGCATAAGATTCGTCTGAAGCCAAAAGAAAAATCGTATCAACATAAACTTAGAAGGATAAATCCAGCACTTCTACCAACTGTAGAAAGAGAAATTAAGAAAATTTTAGATGCTCAGATCATCCTCCCTCTTAGATATTCTAATTGGGTTGCAAATCTAGTTCTTGTTAGAAAGAAAAATGGAGAAATAAGACTTTGTGTGGATTTTAGAAATCTGAATAAGGCATCATTAAAAGATAATTAACCTTTGCCCAAAATGGATCAGTTACTTCAAATGGTTTTAGGAGCACAAATAATTTCTATGCTTGATGATTTTTCAGGTTAAAACCAGTTAAATGTTCATACAGCAGACAAAGAGAAGACAACCTTCACTACACCCTGGGGTACATTCATGTACGCTAGGATTCCATTTGGCTTGACCAATGCTGGAGCAACGTTTCAGAGAGCTATGGACATCACTTTTATGGGTCAGGTAAATCAATTTATGGTTATTTATCTTGATGACATAGCTGTTTTCTAAATCTGGTCAGAAACATTTGAAGCACTTGATGAAGGTTTTTGACAGGTGCAGAAAATTTGGAATATCATTGAACCTAAAGAAGTTCTTGTTTGCTGTCAAAGAAGGAAAATTGTTGGGCCATATAATTTCAAAGGAGGGAGTATTAATTGATCCAAAGCAAGTATCATCCATTGAAACATTAACCTTACCTAGAAACAAGAAGGAGATTCAGGCTTTTCTAGGCAAGATTAATTTTTTAAGGCGATTTATTCTGAATTATGCAGAGATTGTAAAAGATATAACTGGCATGCTCCAAAAGGGCCATGAAATCAAATGGAATCCCTCTTCTAAGCATGCATTTGAACAAATAAAAAAGGCTATCTCTGAATCTCCCACCTTAGCCAACCCTGATTATACTAAGCCATTTAGTATTTTCTCTTTTGCCTCTGAAACAACCCTTGTTGCAGTTCTATTACAGAAAAATGAAGATTCCCATGACCAACCCATAGCCTTTTTCAGCAAGGTTATGAGAGATGTTGAGCTTAAGTATGACAATTGAGAAGCAATCCTATGCCCTCATTCAAGCCTTGAAGTCATTTAGGATGTATGTCTTACATTCACCTATTACTGCTTATGTTCCTAATAGTGCTGTGAGAATTGTTCTAACCCAACCAGACACTGATGGGAAAAGGAGTAGATGGATCACTCAAATTCTGGAGTTTGATCTAACTATCAAGACTACCAAGATAGTAAAAGTTCAAGGATTAGCCAAGCTTCCAGCTGAATCCAACTGCAAAGTACTTGGAATCAATTCTATTCTAGAAATACAAGGGAAGAATACACAAGAACCTTCCCTTCATCCTCAAGGGAAGAATACAGAAGAACCTTCTCTCCTTGTAGAAGGGGAGAATCCACAAGAACCTTCTCTTCATCCTAGAGGGGAGAATCCACAAGAACCTCTACCTTCGGAGCAGATCAATCCTATACACATTCATGAAAAATATTTGTTGTCAAACTAGTATCAAGATATTGTAAATTTCTTGATCAATTTTGAGTGTCCAGCATCGTTCTCCAAAACCCGGTGTAAAACCCTTAAGTTGAAATCAGTCAATTATTGCATTATAAATGCAAATTTATACTAGAAAGATCCACTGAATATTTTTTTATTATGTTTAATAGAATAAAAAACTGAAGGAATCATTGATCAATTTCATATAGAATTTTGTGGGGGAAATTATGCTTGGAGAGCAACAGCATACAAGATTCTGAGGGGAGGATTTTATTAGCCTAAATTGTTCTTACAAGTAGGGGAAATGGTCAGAGGTTGTGTTCCTTGTCAAATGTTTGCTGGTAAACAAAAATTAGCAGCTCTTCCACTCGTTCCATCAATAGTTTTAGAACCTTTTTCTAAATGGGGATTAGAATTTATTAGAGAAATTCACCCCACTTCAAGTAATCAGCATAGACGGATTCTCACTGCAATAGGCTACTTCACTAAATGGGTGGAAGCAATTCCAATTAGAAATGCTACTGATGCAGTAGTAATTAAGTTTATTAAGGAGAATATCTTATCTAGATTTGGTTGTCCAACTCAAATTGTCACAGATAATGCAATAGCGTTTTCTAGTGTTAAATTGATTGACTTTTGTCAGAAATATCATATTTTTTTACATCATTCAACCTAATATTACCCTCAAGGTAATTGCCTTGCAAAATCATCCAACAAAATCTTGGTAAAGGTACTAAAAAAAAACTCTAGATGATCATAAGAAGGGTTGGGATTCACATTTGATTTATGTAGTATGGGCGAACAGAATTACTCCAAAAAGATCAACTGGAAAATCTCCATTTCAATTATTCTATGGGAAAGATGCAATTTTCCCTACCAATTTGGCCTTCCCTATCTTAAAATTCTTGCAGGATTCAACAAATGAACCTGATGATTTCTCAAGAAGGATAAATCATATTATTGAACTTAATGAGAATAAAGATGAATTTCAATACAAATTGATGAAATATCAGAATAAGATGAAGACCCTAATTGATAGAAGAGCCAGGTAAAGGGACTTTAAGGAAGGTGATCTAGTTCTAAGATGGGATGCCAGAAGAGAAGAGAAAGGAAAGCATCACAAATTCGACAATCTATGGTTTGGGCCTTCTGCAGTTGCTGAAGTGAAGGGTAACAACACTTTTGTGCTGCAGAATCTTGAGGGGCTATATTCCATTTATCCAGTAAATAGAAGGTTTTTCAAATATTACATTCAATACTGAGAAGTTGAAATAGTTTTCATTGTAAATACTCTAGTTTTCTTTCACTTTCCAAGATGTCAATGTGATTTTTAACAGCAAGGACTCCATAGCCCAAGGAGAAGGTACATGGATCTATAGGTTCTCTGCATTCTACGGGAGAAAGCAGTCCCCAAATGGAGCCAATGTTGTAGCATTTTTTTTTTATTAGATAGAATATTTGAAAAAAATGTTAAGTTAGGATATGGACATAACAATAGTGAATAAAATGTTAGTTGACAAATAAATCTTGATGATGATGTCCATATCAAAGAAAATGTTAGTTTAGATGCTTTAAAAATCAAGGCAAAAAGAAAATGTTAAGTTAGAAAGAAAAGAAAACAAATAAATTCTGAAAGTGAGCAAGTCTAAATGCCACTACCTTTTTCTGCAAAATAATGATTTTGTGCAGCTTGTCTAAATACCACAACCCATGACAGTCAAACATTTTAGTCTTGACTGCTTCATGCTATAAATTTGATGTCATAGTTAGTGAATAAAGATCTGGCCAAATTGTTTAATCTTGGCAGATCAGTAGTTAGATAGAGAATAATAAGGTGCTAATCAATTTAATTTGAGCCCTTGGAGGTTATAAGGGTAGATTTAGATAATTTTCTTTTGTAAAAATAAGAAGAAATGAAAAGGGTTTGCTAGCTTAAATGCACCCATTAAGTGAAGAAAAAATGATAGGATAAGCAAAGGGTAAGTAGAAGAAGGTTGCGGAATGCTTGATAGTTCATTGGACAAAGGTACATTATCATGTTTTACCATATATTTCTAATTCCATGAGGCAATTACACAAGGCAAACGAAGGTCTACTAGATTAACTAATTAACTTCCCATTCATCCCCATTCATCCCCATTCATCCCTATATTCACTAATTTCCCCTTCCTTCCTTCATACTTCATATTCATTCATTTTCCATAAAAATCCCTTTCCCTATGGTTAAAATCCATTTTTACCATGGAAAATCCCTTTTTACCATGTAAAATCCCTTTTTACCCAAAAAACCCACAAATGATGTTTCCCCTAAGTATTAATGGATATATGAAAAGCAAAAACTCATAAAAAGCATTATACTTAGTGTTATTTCCCTTTTCGATCATATTTCATATTAACATTAATTTAATGTAATAAACCCTTAAAAAGTTTCCTTCTCGTATATATTAACTCCATTTATTTAAATATCCCGAAAAACCTTAGTTTTATTAAAAAACTATGTATTTTACTAAAATATCGCATCGCAAATGTTCGCGGATCGCAACTTTTCATATGAATGCACCTTTCCCCAATTGCGATATGTGAATAGACACAGACCCAATATCGTTATCCACTCCAATTTATATATTTTCAAATCCGCCATATGCGTTTTGCAAAGGTTTTCTTTGTAAAATCGTTTTACGATTCAAAACAAAGAATTAACTTAAGCCTCCATTTAACCATAAAACTCTGTTAAACTCGGTTTTAACCATAATATAGCCATTTCCGCCAATTTTTATCATTCGTACCCTCCGTACTCCTTCTTCACTCCACCACCATCCGATCTAAAGCCTTCAGATCCAACGACCCTCGGTGATTTCAGGTTAGCTCTCTATATGGGCATTACCCACCCGAAAAACAGTTTTTCCACCGTCCTTCATTGCTATGTGTCAAGTTCTAGTTATTTTGGGTGACCCCTCCCAGAACTGCTTGTGCCTCATAAGCAGTGCGATGAAAACTGCCTTCCGCAAAACGACAAATGGTTATTGTTCACTATCGCGCCATATTTCAAAGGAAAACTATTTTTCCCATTTAAAAACTAAAATGACCATTTTTCTTTGTTATTCGCTTGTTTTACACAGCGAAGCCTGCATAAGCCTCTGCAACCAAAAAACCATCATTTTGCCTTCCGAATACGCCATGTTCTCCTTCTGATATCCTTTAAAGCTCAAAAAGTCGTGAACAACCTCCTCTGTCACCATGTTTTTTTAATAAGTTTCTGTGTTTTACAGGTAAAGACTGTTGTTCCAGGTTTGTAAACAAAAAGCTTGTGTAACAGTTGGAAGACAAATATGAGGATTTTACTATTGAAAAAACAGTAATAAAACTGAAATGCGTAGTAAAGGTAGAAAAGATCACTCAGCCACGTCAAAGCATATTAAACAGAGTTTAAAGCATTATCATGTAAAAAGGTTAAATGAAGCAATCTGCTAGCATGAAGAATACCAACAATCGATTAGCCAAAAGGGCAAAATATCAGACAAACAAAGCTAGCACAACCTAAATAAAAGGGGACAGCAAGAAGCAGTTCAATAGCTACCCCTATCTTCTTGCATCAAGATCTTTTCCTTTCCTAGAATAAATCTTAATCAGTTTTAAGATATTTCTTAGTTTTATTATTGTATAAATAACTCTCTTCTAGAGGTGTTAATGGTTTAGAGTTCAAGATTCATAGTTCATTGCTTGTAAAGTCTTGACTGTTAATACTACTTTGAACCTGGAAGCCACCTTTGAAGGAAGCTTTTGCAAATACTTGATGTACTCAGTCTTTCTGGAACCTTATTACAAAGCAAAGGATTCTAAATCTAGTTTTCACAGTTTGTGTTATCCTGTAAGATTTTCCAGTTTTCAATCATTATGTTTTCTACATATTCTTATGACTTACAGAGATATCTAGGTATGAACAATTTGTGTTTCAATTGATTCCTATAAGCTCCTGAAGTGATCATCTATTAATAGATTGGATTAATGCAACTATCTATGTAGCTAATCCCCTTTAATCAATAAATCATCAGCATCTTGTGTAAGCATTAAGTATATTGCCTTGAACCTTTGGAACGTAGTTTAGAAGGTTTTCCAACTTGTGATTGTTCTGTTTTACAGTCTGGAAACTATGATAATCATATTTTTGTTGTCTTCTACTTACCACTATTTTTTGATCTATATCACTGTGTAATGCTTTATAGCAGCCCTTTGCTGAAGTATTAATATAACCCAAAGGATTAATTACTTTAATTCTGCATCTATCTTCATTCATTGGTCTTCCATAAATTTAAACCAAAAACCCCAAAACAATTATTTTAGATGCTCTAGCATTGATAGCTGACCTACTACTATCTCAGGGGTACAACACCTTCCAATTCGAGTCTTTGATTAGATCTCGTAAAATCCTAGTCGAGTCTTTCTTTTGATCTCATAAGTGCACATTCATTCCATCCACTTGTTAGTAGCAAATAGTCTACTTAGGTGATTGAAATGAAGCTTCAGGGGCATGTTCCTCAAATTGAGTCATTATGTTGAGGGCATGCAAACTTATCTCAAGCATAGTTTATCTTTGTTTCAAGGTTGTGTGAAAATAAAACCAAATCAAAGCACAGTTTGTTTCCATTTCAAGCTTGTGTAAAAATGAAACCAAACCCAAGCATAGTTTCTCATGTTTTAGCTTGTGTAAAAATGAAACCATTCCCACTTTAAATCTCGTGATTGTCATTTTTATCAGCCGATTTTTGCCAGATGAGCCTTGGTTTTTTCATTCCACCGTCACTATCTCTTTGGTCGATCATATGCTTTCACTTGGTTGTTTTACCCTTGCTTGAGGAAAATCTGCGATGAGTGATCTTATTATCCCTCCTCTCTACTCTTTACATGTTTTGAGTAGTTCCGTCATTATCGGAACCAGTTGCTATTCTTTTATACCACTCGTTCTTCAGTCAGAGTCATCTTTCAGCTCTTTTCTGACTCTCGAAATATGAAAATATCATCGAGTACTTGTCTTTTTTAACTCATTAAAATTAGATGAATTGACAGTGTCTTAGTATACATTTACCCCTTGTGCAGGCTGAGATTTACTATTTACACCTTCGTCGATATGGTCAAGAGGTTCTCTTGAATATTGTTTTCTACTTTTTTGGGTTCGAGGGACAACTTACGAAAAGGGATATGATGGAGTTTTCTTTTTCGTCTCTTTTTCACACTCTCTAAATATGAAAAAGATACTGAGTTATTCTTACATCAGACTCAAAAAAAAATTACTACGTAAGACTTGTCACCATGACAAGCCCGAGTTTCTCCTTCCTAGGACTCGTAAAACTTACTAGGATGGAATCTGAAGGGTGAACTTATACGACAAGCATATGGTATCCTCTTCAAGCTTGTGTAAAAATAAAGAGGTACTCTCTATAAATAGTGGGGAAAAAGTTAAAGTGAAACATCTCTTGTATAGGAAGCATGTCGCTCTTGAACGTGACACTCATTTGTTTCTCGTGTTGGGTTTAGGATATCCTCACTTAGTCACTTGTCTTTCTGGGTTTGGGTGATCCATTTTGCCTCTCATTCCACTTCACCATTATGATCTTGGTACTATGTTGATTCAAATGCTACCACACTCTAGAGTCGTGTCGCCAATATGTTCAAGGGAAGTCCTATCTACAGTTTACTACCTATACATTGTCTAACCTTTTGTCACAGTCCTGGATCATACTCATTTATTCCACTTTATTCCTTGTTTCGTGTCGATGATGAAGGAATCATTATGACCCTCCTTCGACAAGCCACTTCTTGTCGACTTCAACTCATTATCCAGGAAGATGACTTAGAAACTTCCTTTCAATACCTTAGATCTTGCATGCCTTAATGGAAAGTTTTTCGCATCCAACAATAGGTCTTCATCATTGGCCTTCAATTGGATGATTCCACGAGTGTTTGACTTCAGTTTCATTATCACATTCACAGATTGTACTGTTGTACCTTGAGAGCCATTGTCATTATTGGTGGTTTATCTCGTACATGTTAACGGTCCACATCATTGGTCGGTAATCAGGTGGTTTTCTTGCATGTTCAACTTCAACACATTCATTCGCATGTTAGAATTTGTACTTTGATTGGGTCAAGATGGAGCACAAGACCCTGAGTTTAGTCTATTATGACTCATGTTGCATGGAGCTATGTATCATTCATGATTGTACACATGTTTCTACTATGCGGATGGTTGTGACCATACCATGGGACTTTACATTTATGATGATCCTTCTATTATGAATGATTGTGACCATACCTTGGATCTTAGATTTACAAATGATCCTCATTATTTGGATGGTTGCCCCATACCATGGATCTTTTCATATAGTACTCATTATCCAAATGGTTGCTTCCATACCATGGACTCATGTTCTAATATCAGATATGCATATGTATATATGTGTTCTTGATTTGTAGATCTCCTAACAATGATTATCCTCTTCCTTGCAAAAGCTCATAAAACATCTCAACCATCACTCCTTGTTCTGCCTTCATGCATTAGGGGGCATCTGTTACACAGTATTTTGTCACACCTCCTGCACTTCCTCGTGACATACCGTGAAGTGCCTAAAACATGACCATCATGTAGTGTACTTATTTAGATATGCAGCTCATATCCTCCCTAGAACATTGATTGGAAAATTCATTGAGCTTTCCCCTGAAGAAATAGCTCTAAAACCCTAATTTTGAGATGCATTGCTCTTATGAAGTTAAAAATCATAATGGTTGCATATTGCATCACACTTGACCCACGATGGCATCACTTTGTTCACTTGTATACCCGTGATGATCCCCAAAAAGGCAATTTTCCCAAAGAGGATGAGAAGCTTCGTGATTTAGCAGCTTCCAGGGCGATGAGCTAGAGGTTGTTCAGTGTGGATGAGGTTGAATTCTCCCAACTTGGGCTCTTGGTCTTATCCCTATGAGCCATCTCCTTGAGATGAGGGCCTACTCCTATCTTTGGAGAGATCCTAACTCCCTTTCCTTGCCTATATACTCATCTTTTCCCATTCACAAATGGTTGTTCTATGCCTATTTACACCCTTATGCTAGGATTGTGCCCATATGCTACTTATTTGGCTTGTAGAAGGAGTGATTGGAGAGCTTAGCTTGGACTTGGATATTCATTCAAGGAGAGCCTATCAACATCAAGGCTTGGTTGTATGGTTCCCCTTATTTTCTATTAATATACAATTGTTGGTTCATTTTCCCTACAGTGTATGCTCATGTATCATTTAGCTTAACATTCCTTGATCAGTTAAGTAGCTTGCTTTAGAATATGATATTTGTATTTGCATGCCTTGTTGTGTCTTGATCTCTTGTGCATGTGCATAAATGCCGATAGCAACAAGAACGAGCCTGTGACACAAGTGATTCAAGGTCTTCAACAAAGGAAATTGAGGTAGCATCAGAACGAGGTAGGTCTTCTTCATCTCCCTTTTCAATTGCAACTTAGGAAATTGTCTGGTAGATTGTCACTTAGGTTGCTAGATCCACTCATTGGGCTAGAGGGATCGTTTCTGTCCACAAAGAGGATTTACCTAGACAACAAAGCCATTGTTTAAAATCATGTTGGGAAAGTCTTATCTGCCTAACTACTTTGGAATTCATTTTGCAATTGGAAGAAACCAATGGGCTATGTTCTAGATGGAATGTGTGACTCATCCACACCATTTCATCTGGATCCAACCCTTGGTAAAATAGATAAATATCAATTGTTGATTCCAAACGTTCTGCCAACAAGGACAACACCCTTAAAGCCGATTATTGAGGTTGACAATATTTTCTTTCGAAGAAAAAACCACTTTGTGTCAACCATATTTTCCAACGTATGAACTTGGGAAGAGCCATCCAAAACTGCTTAAACATATTTTTCCCCTAAGAGAATTTAGCATAATTCTTATTCCTTCGAATTGAACAAACATTGGTTAATTAAACATATAAGATATGGAATAAAGAGCTATTTTCCACATCTCTTTTTGGAATTTGCAATCCAGAAATAGAAGAGGGATACTTTCCTTAGTAGAAAGACATAAAGGGAACCTAGAAGGACCTTGTATGCCCCTTCTGGACAAATTTTTAACCATGAGAGTTTTTCGATGAACAACTAATCAAAAAAAAAAAAATTGGTTTTGGGAATTCCATTTGTGTGTCATATGTTCCCCCACAACCTATATTTGAGAGGTTCTTCTTAAGGGAAGAATAAGGTTAAATAAACGTATTTAGCAATGTCTAATGAAACTTTTAATCCCTAATCCCTAATCATCCTCATCCTCGACATGGTTAGGAACACCTCTCACAAGCATATTCCCAAATGAGTTTGTACCTTCATTAAGATGAGCAAGAACTCCAAATAAATCCTACTCCACCCACTTGTAAGATTGATCCCAATAAGAGATATCCACTAATGAGAGCCTATTATGATGCACCAACCAGTTGTGGAGGGGACCATTCATGGAGGGGATGGATAGAAGATAATTCCCTGGGAGGAGGTCGCCCTATAATACTATATTATGAGAGACTAATTGGCTATCCATTACCATATATCCATGAAATATGCTCCAATTTAGGGAGGACAGTAATTAAAATTAAGCTTCTAAATTAATGATCCCCCTCCCCTCAATTTAGAGTGGTGAATTCAAACATGAAATCCTATCTCTAACAAAAAAAATTATAATGGATTATCCTCTTCCACCATTCTTCCTTTGGAGATATAATATCCAAACCAGTTTAGCACCGATGGCTAGATTGATTAGGGAAGGGTCCCTAATTCCTGAGCTTCCATGAAATTTTCGAGTTTGAACGATTGCCTAATTATTAGATGGAACTTTTTTGTATTTTCCATACCCCCCTACCATAAAATATTCTAATGACTTGAGATATTTTTTGAATAATTCTTGTAGGGGCCAATAAAGCTACAAATTGGAATAAAGGGAGGGTTAAGAGAACAAATTTAATTAAAATCACCCTTCTTGTTGCATTTAACCAATTATCTCCCCATTGTTCAAATCATTTTCTTGGTTTAGATCAAATTGGCATCCAAAAGTGGGTGAGGAGAGGGTTTCATGCAAATGGGCATTCCTAGTTATTCATTTTCTACCCATTGATCAATCATGTTGAAACCAAACACTCTTTTAATTTAACCCCATATTTGCCTACTAATGTTCTATGTTTAGATTTGACTTTTTTGAAATTGATTAGACCTCTAGTGTTGCCACAAATTTATGTAACACGTATTTAAATCACTTAATTGTTATTACTGATGCTTCTCCTAGTAGAGTGTCATTTATAAATTGTGAGTGGTTTAAATTCTTCATGTTATTTCCAAAACTTATTCCCAAAAGAGATTCCATGCACCTTTTAAAATGTAGTCGCATGCTCAATGAGTTGGCCATAAGTATATATAGTAATGGAGAAAGAGGATAGCATTGTCAAAGACCTCTTGAGGCTTTTAAAAAGGGTGATAGCTTGTCATTCACCATATGAGAAATCTGTGGACTTGAAATGATGCAGAGATCCATTTAAGTACATGTTCATGGAACCCAACCTTCACGAGGACCTCGAAGAAAAAAAAATTGATCCACACAATCAAGGGCATTGGCCATATCTAATTTTATGACCATTTGTTTTTCTTCATGAACTTTGCTAAAGTGAATCACTTCTTTTATAAGGATGATATTATCCACTAGATGTTTTTCCATAAAAAATCCCCCTTGATTATCAAATATAAGCTTGGGAAGAAGGGATTTTAATTGAAGATTTATGATTTTTGAGATTATTTGATAAGAAACATTGGAAAGAGAGATGGGACAAAAGCAAGAAAAAGAAATAGGATTCACTTCCTTAGGGATCAAAGCTAAGAAAGAGGAATTGATTCAACCTCTTATATTTCCATGCTTAAGAGTGTAGACAGTCATTCTATATAGATCATCCTTTATGACTTGTTGGCACTTTTAATAGAAATGAGCAGAGAATTTTCTTGGTCCTCGAGATTAATTTGGCCTGAAAGTTCTTAAAACATGCCATATTTCTTCCTTTGCAATTGGATTAAGTAGCACCTTGTTTTCCTCTAAATAAATTTGATGGGGGGTATTTTCTAATAGAGAGTGGATAACCTATGAGTCTCTCTCTCTCTAAAACTTGAATAAAGAGAGATGAAATGGTTGGAAACTACTTCCTTAATCTTGGCGTAGTCAGAGAGGGTCTATCTATCTATCGAGATTGATTTTAAGGTGTTCTTCCATTGTGATATCTTGGCCCGATTATGGAAGAATTTAGTATTTGTATCTCTAGATTTGATTTGCAGGCTTCTTGACTTAATTATTTACATTTCCTCCTCCTTTATTAGGGCTTTATGATATAAATCAAATTCTTTTTTTCCCTACAAAATTTCTTGAGAGAGGAATCAAGTGGTGGTTTTTTCCTCCCTAGGCTAACATATTAGATGAAAGGGTTATTCTCTAGTTTAGAAAATTATTGTCCACTAAAAACATGTCTAGTCGTGTTACAATATCCCCCCAGCCCAACTCCTTTGTTTCTCCAAGTGAATTTTCTATGAATAGGTTTGATATCAACTAGCTCAAGAGAGGATATAAAGTCCTCCATTGACTCCCTGAAATGATCCTTGAAAATGGATCCTCATTTTTTCTCACAGGGGTGTAGAGTTATTAAAGTCTCCCCCAAAAATCACAAACTCATTGAATTTTGATTCTTTTAAATTTAATATGGAATTCCAATGGGTTATTTTTTCATGTTGTAAGATATGAATATATACATTTACTATGGAACATACTTTTTGACTGGGAATATGGAGAAAGTGAATTTCTATCTAGAGGAGTGTGCATTATACTCAAATAATGTTAAATACTAAGTTCTTCCAAAGTGTGGAGAGGCCCCTAGAAGCACCCTTGGAACCCATAACCTATGCCACACTTCCTTTCCAAATATATCTACATTTTTTAAACACCTATTGGTCTCCCAATTTTGTCTCTTGGATATTAACAATTTTTATTTTTTATCATACTTTTGATTTATGTTATCCTTTTTCCTGAACTTGATCCCCTACAATTCTAAGAGATAATCTTCATTATTTACGTTTAGAGTTTGAACACCTATGCACAAGGGAAATGTTGCCCCCTTTTTATTTGATCTCGTCCCTTTGAATAAGGGTACATCTATATGTTATTTCTTCCCTAATTCCTTATCTTTGTCGACTTGTTCTATCATCAAATCTATATTTTCTTTTCTTCCCACTTTCTTGGTTGCATGATAGTTTTGCAACTCTTTATTTTGATCCTCCTAAATTATTTCATCCACATATCCACCTAAAGAGAGACCATGGTGAGATCTCTAGGCTTTAGTAGAGAGAAATTCTTCCCCCTCCTTTGATTCAAACTCTTCAATATTGTGGTCCATATTGGTTATGTTTTGGAACAATATCATCTCCTCATTATGCTTTCGTTGATTCTTAAGGTTGCTTTCATTTGGGTGCTATATTACTATATCTTATTGTATCACTCCTTCTTCTACATGTTCTAGGACCTCATATTAATTTCTTGATTAAGAGATGTTCTTTTTTTAACTTGAAATGAAGGCTTGAGCTCTAGCTGGGGAAGTGCCTTTCTTGGGTGAGGTAGTAGGTTGTATTCCTTCGTTGGTTTTCTCATATCCTCTATTACCTACTTTTTGGCGACTTGGCTCTCTTCTCCTCTTCTTTTTTTTCCATTTCTTTCCATTTTCTATTAATTTGTGGTGGTCCTCCAGTTTTTTGCAATTTCTTGCAAATTGGCCATATTCCTGATAGAGCCTACACTTAAGTGGGGATTGCTCATAATCCACCTCTTGGATGAAATACTAGTTGTTAATGGATAAAATAATAGAAGGAAAATGTTTAACCAGGTCGAATTCAACAAAAATTTGAGCATAAGCAATCTTACCTTCACATGGCTCAACTTGATTGATATATTTTCCCAAGGCATTCTATATTTATTTGAAGGTTTCATCATACCAACAATGCAACGGGAGAAAGTTAAGTTTGACATAGATAGGAACTGCATAAGGAACATCATTTTCTGTGTTAAAATCAAGGGTCTAATGATCTAGATACAAACCTTGGGT
Organism: Pinus taeda; assembly: GCA_000404065.3. Lineage (NCBI taxonomy): Eukaryota > Viridiplantae > Streptophyta > Pinopsida > Pinales > Pinaceae > Pinus > Pinus taeda. The sequence continues at coordinate 273,512 of APFE030265478.1, read as the reverse complement.
GCCCATGAAATATGGACCACTACGAAATATTAAATCACAATCAACCTATTTTCAAAGAGAAAGGTAAAGAAACATTGACCACAAAAGAAGACAGAAAGTTTCCTTTAGATGAGAACTTTTGTCGACCCAGGAGTTGAGTGATTTATGGAAGGGCCAATTTCCTTGAAATCTCACCACCAACCCCCGGTTTTCTAAACGAATAGCCATACGAAAAAATTGAGAGCCATAAACCGAGATCTTAGGTATTTCTCCAAATTTCTTGACATATTTAATAGGTCTGGCCCACGAAGCTCGAGAGATGCTCGTCACCAATGCACCAAAGGTTGCAATTTCACATGTAGGAGGAGGAAGAAGGATTTGTGGCACCCCATCCCTGAAGTGATTCACAAATTTGGAACATACTAGGGTTTCATTGTCTACAAAGGGGAATCCTAGTAATATGTAATTTGAAAACCCTAGTTTTGTGGCACTTAAAATGCTAAAGAATTTGTAAAAGCCCTAGTGAAAATTCCATGAAATAAAACTTAAAAACAATAACCATGGATGAATGAGACACTTATTCCAAGTTGAATGTTGGGCAAGACATCCTAGGGGGGTGTTCATTTGGTTGTTTATGGCTACGGAAATTGGCAAAGGAAATGGCTAAGGCTTTGGAAAGGAAAAATGTCATTTTGGCACAATTATTTATGAAAATAATGGAAATTAGGAGAAAAAAGAGGTGAAAGGTCACAGGTTTCATGCGAGGAGGAAAATGAAGGAAAATAATGGAAAATGAAGAAAATAAAAGCCTCATTCATAAAAAGGCTTATGAGGATCAATTGGTAACCTTTTGTCAGTTTAATTTTGGAACAATTTCATTATTCTCTCTCTCTCATACTCTTGGACACTTAGAGTTCTCTTGGAGCACTTTGGCATTGGAGCAAGAAAGGCAAAGAGGGAAAAAGGAAGAAAAGATCAAGCAGTTATAGTGAGCTTCATTGCAAGTATCGACTTGCATGTGTATTTTCCTTGCTAGATTTGGCATGCATGGGATTCCATGTGTTTCTTTTCTACCATGGCATGGGTTTTTCTAGGTGTGACAGTATTTTTAGCCTAGCCTTGCCATTTCCTGATATCTTTGATGAGATGAGTTATCTCATTCAGTTTATGTGAGATGGTTGGATTGGATTCAAATTTGAGTGGGGTGGATCTTTGAATTGACAAACATGTGTTGTAGTGGTTCCAAAACCAGACTGAGGATGCATGAAGTCACTGGCCTAGTAACTCCTAAATTGGACTGTGGGTTGTGGTAAAGCCAGATTGTGTGCCTCGGTCGGCCTAGGAATCCTTGTTGGTGAATGGCAAGATATACAGTAAAGCCAAGAGGTGGATTTTCTCTCCGTTGGGCCTAGTGATTCTGGGATGGAATGCATTGTAAATCCTGGAGAGTATGTCTTGTTGTAGGGCCTAGTGATCCATGGATCGAACTGTGGATGCATGGTAAATCTTGAGAGACTAAGAGGCACTCAAATTCCTCACGGTGTAGGTGGAGAACTCCAGTCGCATTCACATTGATTGGTGTTTTTTATGTGTTCTATGAGTCCCGCATTCATGCTTAGAATATGGCATGGGGGTGATTGGGTAAAGAGAGACATGACTCAGCCAATCTATGGTTGAGTGGAACGTGGTAGTCCCATCTCTGGTTGGTTCATTGCATTGATTAATGAGAAATTCATTTCATTAATTTTCATGTGTAAATGTACTGATATATATATGGATTTTTATGGCAGATATGTTTATGCATTTTTGTCCCTATTATGTTGGTTATATGCACATTTTATGGCAGTACCTATGTATGTCTCTTAGCATGTTTTTACTTGCATATGAGTGGATAATGTGTTTATGACCTAATAGATGAATTTGCAAAAAATGGCGTGAGGGAACAATAGTTTATAGTGATTCTTAGATAAGTATGAGATCCCTAGACTTAATTCTATTGTTTACACCTATAGGTTACATGTCGATGATATGTCTGACAAAATGCATGTCATGGCTAGTATGGGTCTGGTTAAGGTCTAGTTGAGTTTATTTCTTTTGTTTCATTGTTTCTTTGTACCTTACTTGATTTCAAGATTTCATTCTATTCTGGGCAGTGGCCTAAGCTCTGGGCCTGAAAAAGTGGCTTAAATCCCAAGGTCACTAGCATGCAGGCCTATGAGAGTGACTTTAGGTCTCTAGTCGCTCCCTTTCCCATGGCATGAGAGCGACTATGGCCTGAAAGGTCTAGAACAACAGTGGGACCTAGGGACAGGCTGTTTGAGTGGCTGACTTGTCTTTTGAGGGCTTTGTTGATGATGTTGGATGATTGTGTGTGATGTTCCGTTGATTCCACTTCCTTAAGGTTGCCTAGGAGGTCAAATCTGATCATAGTAGCCTCTTGTCTCATGTTTAGCCCGGTTGGCATGGTTACTTGGATGGACGTGGGAGGGGGGTGTTATAGAATTATGAGTAATCTCTTTGATGCATACCTTCTTATGCCTTCTTAAGGTCTTATAGACCATTTTTTAATTCGTGGATGTTAACCATCGTCATCATCTTAATTTATAAATTAACAAATATTTGAGCATAACACATATTTCATTAAATTTGGAATTAAATAGTGTATCTAGAATTTCAAAATAACTAAAAACTCAAATTTAGTGATGTTCTTGTAATTTAATAAATTTTATATATTTAAACATTATAAAGTTTGATTTCGATAACTTAATTTTAAATTTTTACATTTATCATAATTTAAATTTAAATATTTAATATGATAGCATTTTGATGATAGCTTTCTATCCGTGAAGATGGATGAAGTGTTCACCCGAAACATCGAACATCTCATTAAGAACACACAGTTGTCCAAAATTCTTTAGCATAATCATCAAAATATGAACTATGGAAATCTACATACTAAAATGATAGCATTTTGTTTTTTATAATTAAAAAAATATTTAAATATATATTATTAAAAATAAAATTATTTTTGTCCATCGGTCCTAGGATAGATGGTGATCCGGTGTTTTGTTAAGGCACTCCTTGATGTGAAGCCACTGGTTCAATTCTCTGCCCCGATCACGATGATATATTGGACATGATGAGGATGTAGTCCTGCTAAGCTTACGAAATATTAATTAAGCCAAATTTAAATGGGTTTGAGATGAATTTTTATTTTCCTCATTTAACTTGTATTCTCATGAGAAATATGTTTAATTCATACTTATTATTACTAGCCTAGATCCATCTTAACTCTGGGTCTACCAAGCATCAAGAGGGATAAAATCTCTTTGTATCTTAAGATATTTCCATCTCAAAAGATTTGATCCCTCTCGACGCTTGGTAGATTCGGAGTTAAGATGGATCAAGTTTGGTTTAATTCCCCCCTTCAAATAGGTTACATTCCACATGAATACCATGGGTTATCATAAACCTGGAGCTCAAAAACACTGGTAGCTTGACCAAGTCAACTTTACCTTAACTACTCAACAAAAATTAATAAAAAATAATAATAACGTATAAATTTTATTTCAACATATGGTTATTTTTATTTTATTTTGATGAAGTTAAAATATTTACATTAAATTACAATGATATTTTTATTTAATTTTATTTATATTTTTATTTTTATGTATTTTTACCGAGTCAAAATGTTTATTGGACAAGACATTACAACATATGTTGCACACTGGGTTGGAAAGTGGCTAGAAAGAACCTTTCGGCCCAATAACTATATAAAAATAACATAATAAGGATATTAAGTTTAGTAATTTATTTTGTTTTTCATCCTAAAAGAATTATTATAAATAGCATTTAGACAACTTAATTACTCAATGATATTTTAATATATTAAATTGTTTTATAAAAACAAAATGAAATTGTTTTAAACTATTAAGAAAAAACAACATGAAGACTAGATAGTATTGGTCATCAATATTGTTGAACATTTTATAAAAGAAAAATATGTACACTATAAATAAATAATTTTACATAGATGAATGAAGCTTGAATTAACAAGATTAATAGTTGCAACGTAGCATAGTCCTTGCCTCTACCACTAATTAATTGATTAAGGCTGTGTGGAGTGAGGAAGGAGAACAATAAAAGCTTCCTCTGCACTTTCGCATTTCGTGAAATGACATATCAATCAAAGAAATGCCTAAAAAAAATCATAAGACAAAGAACTTTCACTTAACCAAAGAATTAGCTTCGATGTTTATCCTATTAACATGTCACTGTTACAGGGGTCAAACACATGCATGTTATCCATCTCATTTGTAGATAGAAAACCATATACCAATAGAACCAAGGATCACCATTAAATATAATTGTTTATAACATATTATATCATGAAATCTTTGTAATGGAAACAGATGACGTGCAAACTATTGAAAGCATTTAGTATCAAAATATGTGAGAAATGACAAGTGTGCAAAGCATCCATATATGGGAAAGTTGTGTCAAAACGGAAATGTTTGGGAAGATGTCAGAACCTGTAGTGATGGATACTGACTATAATTCAAACTACTCTGCACTCAACAATAAAAAATTAGTTAAGATTTTGCAGTATTATTGATATCTATTCAGTGAATCGATGCATAATCAAGCCATCACTCAAGTGCTTAATAGCATTTACTCTAATGCATTGTGTCATGGTTACTGGTTGTAAACATATTAATAAAATTGTATCTATCAATATTATTAAGTCGTCTTTTCAGCATTTATTCGGTGAATCAACACTTAATCAACACATTGTTTGAGTGCTTAATAGCATTTACTATTTGTAAATAAGTCAAGAAGATGCATAAGTCTCTACGGCTAGTATCTATCATAGAAAATTGAAACAATGTGTGGATCCCCTTCACACACTTCTTTCGCACATTTCTTCATTTGTTGGTAATGTTTTGGAAAAATGCACATAGATTCAATCATCCTCCCTCTGCATACTTCTTCTACACATTGCCTCATATGATGGCAACGTTTTGAAAAATGTTACATAGATTCAATCAACCTTCTGTAGTATGGATTAGGCCATAGTTTAAGTACTTGATAGAATTTACTTTGACACATTGTGTAACGATTAGTGGTTGTAAACATATCAGTAAAATCATATCTATCAAAATTATAAAATAGTCTTTTTGGCATTTATTCAGAAAATCGACATGTAATTGACACAACGTTCAAGTGCTTAATAAAATTTACTATTTCTAAAGAAGTCAAGAAGATGTACAGGTCTCTGCAACTAGTATCCATCATAGCAAATTGAAACGATGTGTGGATTTCCTTCGCACACTTCTTCTAATTTGCACATTTCTTCAACACAATGGGAAACTTCCTCTGCACTTCCATACTCCGTACAAAGAAATTACATCGTTTGAGTGCTTAATAGCATTTACTCTAATGCATTGTGTAATAATTACTTGTTGTAAACATATCAACAACATCATATTCATCGATATTATAAAATAGTCTTTTTGACATTTATTTGGTGAATCGGTGCATAATAAGCAGATCGTTCGAGTGCTTAGAGGCATTTACTGCTTGTAAACAAGTCAAGAAGATGCACAGGGATCTGCGTCCATTATATGTTATGGCATGTTGACATGATATGCTTTGAAGACTTCTTGCACACATTGCCTCATTCCCCAACAACGTTTTTGCAAAACATTACATAGATTCAATCAACCTCCTACGACATGGATTACCAAATATAAAACAATAATTGACATGTTATTAGCACATCCTTCAAGTGCTTAATAACATATTAAAATAATAATTAAAGATTAATCCTACGATGAACCAAAGGTCCCTTCTTGGTTAAAGTAAGAATTTATTTTTTGAATTGATGTGTAATCAGGACATCGCTCCAAGACTTAATAGCATTTACCCTAACACATTCTATAATGATTATTGTTTGTTAACAAATCAGCAAGATTGTATCCATCGATACTATAAAATAGCATTTTTGGCATTTATTCAACAAATCCATGCATAAACATGTCTTTGTAACTAGTATCCATTCTAGTAGACTAGAAAGATGTGTGGAAGAATGATATGTGCAAAAAAACCTTTATTCCCTCTATTTTACACCTCTGCATATGTTACCCCTCTGAACATATCAACTTCATACAACGTGGATTAGTAGATATTAAAAAACTTAATTAAGGTTTAATCCTATGATTAACAGATATCTTTTCATATCTTAATGGCAAGTACTATTGAAATTATAAGTGTTTGCAACAGACTATCGATAAAATCATTATATATTTAGAGCTTATGCAAATTCAAGCCTATTGAATTTTGCCAATGGTTCTTGTATATTCGTGTTATATAGTTGTGACGTTTTTACATTGTTTACAGTAAGAAGAAATTGTAACACATTCCTCTTGTCTAAAGGTTGTCCAGGCCATAATGAATTAGAGAACACAAGGCAATGAAATATGGACCCTTGTTCAAAATCTAGAAACGAAATGGAGGATGAAGTTTAAGTATTCTTGTTTCAGCATTGCAAAAAGAAACATGGCACAATAGACATCACTAAGTAAACCCATAATCTTTACAATATCAAGGGCCAAGGTTTGGTACACTAGAAGGAAAAAAATAACAAATCCAATTTACATCCCTAATAAACTCATAACTTATAGATGCATTCTTTATGGAAAAAGAATTTATAGTGTTGGTTGCCTTGTTTTCTCAGTTATCGTCTTGTTGTGAACAAGGACAATGAAGAAGTTGAGAAACATTTGTAATGAAATACAAAAAAGAGGCAACTGATTTTAATTGTAGTTTGTACAATGCTTAAAGATGTATCCATTTAATAAAGGTAAGAAATTAGAAAATAGGGTGACAACAGCCCCAGGATTTCTTGGGAAAAATATGTAAGTATGTGTAAAGGACTCAATGTGAGATTTGTGTTTAGATAGTTTATCTACATAAGAAGAGAGATTTCTGAAACAATGTAATCATGATGATCACTTCAACAAGACTTCCTTAGAATCCATGTGGGTAGATCATTATTTGCAACATCGGTTACTTAGATAGAATCACATTGAATATAATAAAGCATCAACTGTAATTTGTCCAAATTAAATGAATTATGGCCTTTGTTCTGATTCTATGTAATTCAGTTACTATTTACTAATTTTGCTATCTATATTTGTGTCAATATTGAAATTTGCAATGGTTATATAAGTATAATAATTATGAATTAATTATGCTTAGGTCGTTGTAATTATTTCCGTAACTATTGAAAGGAATGCAATTGGTAGAGAATGTGATTTATAATGCGTATTCGGCCTTGGAAATAGAAAATTGATAAAAACAAGTCCACTTTTGTTAGTGGTTTTTGGCGAATTGAAAGGAACGTTGAAATTCACAAATGAATGCATTAATAGTTTTAAAACATATTTATTTCAAAAATAAATAAATAGTTTGATAAATTGTATTATAAAATTTTGCGAGAAAACCCAACATTTGAGGTACTCTGCAGTCCACAAATTGAAATGTAATGCATAACCATTTCTTTATTAAAATAATGTGACCACAATTACAGAAGCAGATATTACTAGAGACAGAGCGAAAGGAGCATAAAACAGGGAAGAAACTGAAAAATATGCAAATTAAATTAGGGAAATATATTTTGGGGAAAATATGGAACATCTAAATGATATGGGCAGAGTGCAAAGGAAGATTTTATTATGTTGCATCCATAGTCTCGCATCTCCACACTCCGCAAATTGCAATGTGAGGCATAACCATTTCATTATTAATATAATGTGAGCACAATTACTAAAGTAGATATCGCAAGAGACATGATGAAAGAAACAGAAAACAGGCAAGAAACAAAGAAATACGCAAATTAAATTACGAATATATATATATATATATAATATATAATATATATATATATATATATAATATATATATATATATATATATATATATATATATATATAATTAAATTAAAATTAAAAATAAATAATAAATTAATTAAATTAAATAATAAAAATTGGTTTACAAAAAGATGGGGAAAATAATTTTTTACACCCAAAGAATGGCAACAGCTAAACCAATGGTGATCTACATTGACATAAAGTATATCCAACGAATTAAAAAGAGGTATATAAATACATGTTACCCATGGGAATTAAACGTTATTTATTCTAAAAATATGATAATATGATATTCTATTGTTTCCCAACTTAATAACGAGGTAAGGTGGAACGCTTCTATGTTCCTTCATTTGATCATTGTTGTTGTATTTCGTTTTTTTTTTTGTGTGGGGGGTGGTGGGGTTTGTTCATTTGACTATTTTCTGTTATTATTGGAGAGTATAACGATTTACATATTTCAGTTTCTATTTGGATTTTATGTATCTTTGTTCTTACTAACTTCTTGTGGGTTCTATAACATTTCTTTTACAGTATGTGACTATTCATTTAGATAGTTTCTTTTGGGACTACGTCCTAGTTCATTGTAGTGCAAGTCTAGGTGGGTCGTTGTTGTTCTTGTTGAGTTAGTGTTATGTTTAACATAAAATGTTTTTTTCTATATTCAAGCTATTATGATCCATAGTGAATTGAGTTATCGTTATGTTTAACATAAAATGTTTTTTTCTGTATTCAAGCTTTTGTGATCCATAGTGAATTTCTCTTATGTGATTTCTACCGAAATACTTTGCTTAATAAAATGTTCTGTTAGTTTTGCTAATCCATAGCATTATTCTATTCGAGTCTTTTTTGTTTTCTAGTGAAATACAAGATGCCTTGTGAACAAGGCATAGTAAGGTGTGGATTTGGTGAACAAGGAGATTTAAGCCAACATCCCCTGGAGAGAATTGGTCGGGGGGAGGCTACAAATCCCAACCCCATTAATAGACCTAATTAATGACCCTGCATTTGATCAAAAAAAATTTGGCAATGAGTGTGGATATCCCAACATGTTTCTGGAACAACTCGTAAGAGATAGACATAATGACTAGAATATGATCATCTCATTCATAAATTATCTCCAACGCAACCAGTGGAAGATAGAGGACAAATTAGAAAATATGTAGAGGGGTCAGGGGCGTTTACAAGAAAAACTAGATGGCTTTAAAAGCATATCAGCTCACATGGAGAAACATGTACCCTGTGAGTTCTAGCCATCATCATCACTAGGTACAAGTCTAAAGAATCATGTTTGGTAACTACTCCTAATAGTTAATAGCTCTTTATTTTGTATTGATCCTGAAAGTTTTTTGGATCTATGTTTATTTTCCTTTTTTGACAATGAAGCAATTTTTCATAATTTGGAATGTTTTTTTCTATAAGCTACTAGCCAATAAATGTGGTAAGAATGAGGCCAATAAGATTTTTTCAAGCTATTCTCAACATTATATTCCTTTTTTGCATAAATTGATAGTTAGTTTCATTTACAAACGCTTCTAATGTTGTCGAGTGTTCAAATTTCCCTTTTCCTATTACGACGTCCATATATTCTTTTTTCTTTATTTGCATTTATTTTTATTTAAAATTTGATGAGATACTTCTTTTATTTCTTTAGGACAAGGTATTTGATCCCTATGTGTTGGAATTCCTTTTTAGTCTTTAATATCTTATATGTTATGCTTTATTGATCTTCAATGATTGCTTAGATGCATTAAAAATATTTTTATTTAGCATATCTCACAACACGATGATCAAATGTAAGGTATTGTCCTAAGGTTTAATGAGAAATCATTGCATTTTGGCGAATTTAAAGGAATGCTAAAATGCACAAACAAATGGATAAATAGTTTTAAAAACATATTTATTTTGTTACCTTAAATCAACTTATTTAGTTAAACAAATAAATAGTTTGATAAGTTGTATTAATAAATTTTGGGAAAACCCCAAAACATCTAAATGATATATGTAGAGTGTGGAAGAAGCTTTATTATGCTTTGTTCGCACTCCCGCATGACCACATTATGCAAATTTCAATGTGCGGGAAAAACATTTCATTATTAAAATAATGTGAGCACAATTATAAAAGCAGATATCGCAGGAGACACAATGAAAGGAGAAGAAAACAAGAAAGAAACAAAGACAGAAAAGTAGTTATGTCCAAGTTTAGCTAATTGTATATGAAATTTCTACAGAGATACTTAACACCAATTGTCATGTTCATTGGAATTATATAGTTGGGGGAAATTGTTACCTGTGTAGCAAAAGAATCAAGGAATGCAACTATCGACGAAGATAAAGTAATCACTAGATTTGTTTTACCAATAAAAACATTGTTGCCAGACAAGAAAATATGTGTATCAAATAACGTAAAAATTGATGATTTTTAGTGTTCAAAAAAAGTGTATGGAGGGGGAATATGTGTGGAGCACAGAAAGTTGACCAAGATTATGTGACATTTCGTAGTTGTTGCATAATAGGAAAATTTGTTTGTCAAATACCGTGAAAGTTCACGTTTAACAACATCCATAAGAAGTGCATATAGGAGAGCATATGAGAGCTACAGATGTGAATGAATAAAGTATCTCCCACACATATCCCTCTCGTGCATATAATTTGAAATTGTTAGAACAGTTACTAGCTATGGAGCCCAATGAACCAATGAAAATTACATAATGTTTCAGAGTAAATGTTATTAAGCATTTGAACGATGTTATTAAGAGTAAATATAATTTACATAACAATGGTGAAAGATTGTTTTTATTTCTTCTTTCAAACATGGTTAACAGTGGGGTTAGCGATAGTGTTTAGTTTCCTTTTGGAATTATATTATTTTAGTCCACTATCTATAATTTTTCTATCACTAGAAGGAAATGTTGTACATGAACCTATCAAAAATAGATACCGCATTTGAGTTTTCATAAGAAAGAATACAATGCCTAAACTTGTATAGATACGACATTTAAATTTCAGAATAAAGAATTCCTGCTCATAATCAATAATTACCAGTCTAAGCAGATTAATAACTCACAACATTATACTCTACGTTCATAAAGCAATACTGTAAAATCTATAATTCTAACAGTTTTAGTACTTATCTGCATTTTGTAAATCTGGTGGGGAAAATCTCCTCAGAAACAACCACACCTCCCTTCCAACAAGAATGGCCTTTGCAACCAATTCTCCCCCAGAGCTCTCCCAACTTCTAGACAACATGTATAGTGGAAAGGTTTTCTTTTCAGATTGTTTAATGGCATCAGGGTCTCACTTGACCCAACTTGAACTCACAATCGTGATAGGGATCGAGCCTTCCATTGGTCCTTGCCAGCTCAAGAACTTGGCTCTTGGGCAACATATTGCCTCATCCCATGTCTTTGTTCTTACTTTTGTCTTTGCAAAAATTGCCAGCCACCTCCTTCTCTTGGATTTTCCTTTTTAAAAGAAATCCTTTGGGTAAGGAATAATTGTTTTCTCCAACTGCTTAGAAGTTAGGAAATCTTGTGGTCATCCATGAGTTTTTTCCTCTTCAGATACAAAGGCATTATTTTAAATCATAACCATTTCCTTTAAATAAAAAAGTATTTCCAACTCAATTAGGTCTTTAACTAACCTAAAAATTTGTCAACCTCTACATGAGGTAATTAATTAACAATTCTAACTTGTTTGTAAAAAGTAATAAAACCAAAGTAACTCGTGGCATTACAATATTCAAAAGAATTGGAAAAACTAATGAAGAACCTGCCACACACATCTTATTTATTATCATTATACTTTTTAAATACATTTAAAAATAGAACTCAAATATACTATTTCAATGTCCATGTTAACTATTATATTTCCATATCAAGCTTTATATAGAAAGAAAGACCATAATAAAACATCGCAGTGCCCAAAGAGACGAAATAATAGAAAGTAAAAAAAAAAAAAAAAAAATCAATTAAGACGAGATGTATAATTCCTTTAATTTTTAATATAAAATTGATGTGTGACATTGACAAAATATAATTAAAAAAATCAATATGAATTATAAATAAAATATTTTAATATGCAAGATTAAGTGATATTGACTTATATTTAAAATTATGTTAATAACAAGAAGGGAGGCCATTGAGATTGATAGGATACCTTGCAATTTAAACAGAGATGATGGATGGATGATTAGTGATCATTAGGTTCCTACCCTTTCTTCCTAAATTTTATTTATTATTATTATTTAGGTCATTAAATTTACTAATAATTTTTTGAATGAATATAATAATTAATTAAATTAAATTAAATAATATATATTGGTCTATAACTTTATTATTATTTCTTTCTTTAATACCTAGACTAAAAATCTATTTTATTTTTTAGGCTTTCCTTTATTATTCAAAGAATTTTATTATTATTGATTATTTTTATTGACTTGAATTTATTATTTTCATATATAAATCCAAATAATTTATTTTATGTTATTACATATGGCATTTTATTTTAAAGAATTCAATTCTTGAATCTAAATATTTAACTTAATATCTAATCATAATTTATTAATAAATTTAGAAAGCAAAAAAAAAACTAATTTAGGTTTTTCGAGCTGCTATTGCGCGCGACCTGCTGCCTCCTCTAGGTCATCCAGCCGCACGGTAGCCTTGGCCTTCGGCCTCCTGCCATGGCCCCTCCAGACGCTCCACCGGAGGTGGCTGATCCTCAACAAGCCTTCTCTGATCTAGTTAAGTCTTTGCCTCCGCAGTGCCCTCGTCCAGTAGTACCCAAGTTCGTCAAGAAGTTGGATGTATTACAAGAAGTTAACTTACCTCCAGCCCTTCCTCGCATGGCTTCCCTTTCTCTAGTAGAAAAAGGACTCATTGGTCAATTCACGAGCCTTTGGCCATCTCCAAAAACTATGCAAAGATGGGTTGTAAGGAACTGGTCCGACAAAATTCAAGGCAAAATATCCATTAGATTTTGTGGGAAAAGGTGCTTTACCTTTCACTTTGAATCCAAAGAAGATCATGACTTAATATTTAGGAACGGGACCTATTTCATGGACTCCAGAGGCTTGTATCTCAATAAATGGACCCCAGATTTTGACCCTGAACTGGATGTTCCCAATGTTGTTCCGGTTTGGGTCCGACTCCCTCACCTCCCTCTTCATTGCTAGGGAGATGAATTGGTTCGTGCTATCGGGAACGCAATTGGCAAATACATTGATTGCAACGAGCCAAAAGAAAATATGCAAGCCTATGCACGGATTTGTGTTGAAGTGGACCTTGGCAAAGGCCTCCCTGAAGTCATCAAACTCAAAGTGGACGATTGAAGCCATATTCAGCAACTGGATTACGAGCAGATTCCATTCAAATGTAAGGCATGTCATGAATATGGCCATTTCGCCAATCGTTTTTCTAAACTTGTCAATGTAAAGAATGGCTCACAAGAAGAACAATGGGAAACAATTAAAAAAAAGAAGTCGGCTTCCATGCCCAAAGCTCCCCCTGAAGTAGGCCCTTTGACCTCTAATGCATTTCGCCCCTCTTCTTCCTCCCATACCTTATCTACCCTTCCCCCCCCTAAACCTCCACCCCCCTCTTCATCCAATCCTTTCCTTGTCTTATCCCCTCCTAAAATTCCTCCCCAGGACCCCTCTCCCCCTCCATTGATTCAAACGGATGCCACTGAATCCTCTCCTCCTCTAGTCATCTCCTCTAAGATTTCTCTTGAACCTCCCCTTATCAAAATTACCAGGAGTTCCTTCAAACATCACGGAGCTACTAGTGAATCATATAAGAAACCTAGGTCAGGTAGGAAATCTGGTAAGCAACATAGAGATGAGAATGCACAGAAAGACATAGCAATGGGTATTCAAAACCCCATAGAATCTTACATTCTAGGGCAATATGGTAAAGAGGCAGTACACAAGGATCAAGGGGGGTAAGCACCTCCCCGTACCCCACATACCCAATAATGAAAGTCCTGTCTTGGAATAGTAGGGGACTATGGCACCCCTCCAAGGTTACAGCCCTAAGAGATCTTATTCACTGTGAGAAACCAAAAAAAAAAATTGTTACAGGAAACAAAGCAAGGCCAGCAGGAAATGAGTGGAATTATTAAACAGCATAGGCAATACAAAGGTAGCATTAGTGAATAAAGAGGGGCCTCTCTGGAACCATAGCACATGGAACTACAGATCAAAAATTGTTAATCAGCATTGGATCAAAACTGTTTTGGAAAACAAAGTAGATAAACAAATTATAATCATCTATAATAATTACGTTCCTAATCATTTCAGAGATAAGGAGCGTTGTTGGGATGATCTTAAAGCTAGCATAGATGCAGAAGAAAACTCTAACATCATTTTGGGAGGCAACTTCAATCCTATTCTTCATGCCATTGAGAAACGAGGAGGTAGTTTCACCCTTGATCCCTACAGGACTCACGTAGAAAACATTATGCAAGACCACGATCTTATGGATGTTGCTCCAAAAAATCGAAGGTATACTTGGAGCAATCGCAGGTTGGGCATAAGCAACATTATGGAAAGGCTTGACAAAATTTTAATTAGTGTCTCGTTTCTCTCCTCCTTCTATGTTGGGTATGCTAGCAACCTTCCTTTTTCAGCCTTTGACCATTATCCTATAACTCTCACTCTGGAAACCCATTGCTCTCTCGGTCCCATTCCTTTTAAGTACAGTTCCCTCTGGAACTGTATTCCAACAGTCAAAGAGACTGTACAAAACACTTGGAACCAACATGTTGAAGGGTCTCTTGGTTTCATTTGGGAAACCAAACTAAGAAAAACCAGGCATGCTATAAAAGAATGGGCAAAAACTAGTTATAAGGAACCCGAGAAGATCAAAAAGGAGATTAAGAACAATCTAGATTGTATTCAAAGAATAATAGAAGAACACAACCTCTCCCAGGAGAACAAAGAGCAAGAAAGCAATCTCAATTTACATTTGTGTTGTGCAAATAGTGAAGAGGAATTAAAATGGAGGATAAAGTCGAGACAACTTTGGTTTTAAGGGGGAGATAAGAACTCAGCATTTTTTCACAAGCAGACCACGGCTCGAAAAATAAGGAACAATGTAAGCTCTATCTTAGATGTTGAAGGCAATCCTCAAAACACACAAGATGTCATTCGAAAGGTTGCCACAGACCATTACTGAGATCTACTAACTGAAACAAAAGAGGAAGAGGACTATACAGATCTGCTTCAATATCTTCCTACTGGGATCAGCAAGGAAATAAATGAGAGTTTGAACAAGGAGATTGATGAGGAGGAAATCAGAAGAACGATTTGGACACTCCAACCTGATAAAGCTCCAAGCCCAGATGGCTTCCCCATTTGTTTCTATTGAGCCTTTTGGGGACTTATCAAAAAAGACTTGACTAAAATGCTCAAATGGGTCCAACGAAAGGGTAAAATGGGAGGATACACCAATGCCACTCATCTTGCTCTCATTCCCAAGGAAAACCGCCCCTCTTCTTTTGCTCGATTCCGGCCCATCTCCCTCTGCAACTCTTCCTACAAAATCATGACCAAAATTCTTGCTTCTCGCCTTAAACCCTTTCTCCCTTCTCTCATCTCTGAAAACCAAGGGGGGTTCTTGGCCAATAGACAAATAATTGATTCCATTCTCCTTGTTCAAGAAGCTATTCATTCAAGTCAATCTAGAAATGAGAAAGGGTTTATCCTTAATCTTGATTTTGCTAATGCATTCGACAGAGTAAGTCACTCCTTCCTCCTAGCTGTTTTAAAGAAGATGGGATTCGATGCGGTCTTTCTTAACCTCATCAAATCTTGTATTTCTGGGCCTTGGATCTCCCTTCTTGTTAACGATAGACTGGGAGAAGCTTTCCAATCTTCCTGTGGTCTTAGACAAGGTTTCCCCCTTTCACCTTACCTTTTTATTCTGATGGTTGAATCCTTTAGCAAAGCGTTGGAATACAATCAGAGGGTTGGCCTCATCACAGGCATTAAATTAGGGAATGGAGTTAAGAATATAAATCAGTCACAACTTGTTGATGACACCTTGTTAATTGGAGGAGCTTCCATTACAATAGCCCGGCTTCAAGTCTCTTTTAGACAAATATATGAGGTACTCTGGTGGTCTGGTCAATCAGCTGAAAAGCTGCATTTATGGATGGAACACAATAGCACAGGTCCTTCACAATATTGCCAATACCTTTGAAGTCTCTTGTAACTATGACTAGACTCACTTCACCTATTTGGGCATGCCAGTGAGTGTAGGTCCTTTGAAGGCAAAAGTTTGGGATACCGTTATTGATAAGATGAAGAGAAAAGTGTAGTAATGGGGCTCCATTTGGCTCAACCCAGTTGGTCGCCTCATCCTCCTTAAATCAGGTATTTCTTCTCTGCCTTTATATCAAATCTCTCTCCATCAAGCTCTGGCCTCTTTTCACTATAAAATGGAGGTCATCCTCTGTCAATTCCTCTAGCAAGGAGGGAAAAATGACAAAAAGAAATTCAAATTGGTTAATTGGAAGCAGATTATTCAGTCCCAATACCGAGGAGGTCTTGGAATCAAATCTCCCAAATTCCTCAATCTAGCATTCGGGGGCAAGATTGCATGGAGATTTATAACCGGCCTTTCTACCTGGTGGAAAAGGGTGTTGGAAGTTAAATATTTAAACTTCCCAAGGTAGCAGCTACTTGATCAAGATATTCCTAACAAAGAGTCTTCTAAAATTTGGTGTTTATGAAAAAGAGCAATTCCTTTCATGGCTCAAAACACTTCTAAAATCCCTAAGGGAGGTGCCAATATTAATATTGGATCTGATAAAATTATGGGTCAGCAGCCAATAAACAGTCATGACAGAGTCAATCATATTCTCTCCTTTTTTGATAGCGTAGGCATCCATCATTTGGATCATATTTCCCCCTAGGATCCCCATTCCCATCTATGGTTAGGGTGGTCCTACCTAGCCATTCCCAATGATCTCAAGGCAAGCTTATATGTTCTTCAATCTCATCTCCATAGTATAGCTCCTATAAAAAAGAATGATTTAGATGGATTCCAATGGGATCCATTTGGATCTAAATATATTATCCAAGCTACCCATCAATACATCTGCAACAGTAACTATCCCACGCCCATATGGAATCACTAGAAAACGGTCTGGAAATCTGAGGCCCTTCCTAAAATTAAATTCTTCCTTTGGACTCTTCTTAAGGGGAAAATCCTTATTGCGGAAAATTTGCAAAAGCGAGGCATCAGTGGCCCTTCTTGCTACCCCAATTGTCAAGCTGTCGAAGAATCCATTCAACATCTCTTCATTGTCTGTCCCTTTGCTATCACCTACTGGAGAAATTTAGCCTACATCGACCATATTCCTTGGAATAATCAGGATTCCATAAGAGAAGTTCTCCATCAATGGAAAAAGAATTATCCATGGAAGCAAAAGAAGAATAACATAGTTAAAAGGGTCTAGGATACCCTTCCTTACATTATGTTATGGAACATTTGGCTGGCTAGAAACTGCAAAGTATTTAAGGACAAGGAATCGACCACATTAAATCTCTGCAACAAAGCAAGGAGTCTCGCCCTAGAAACCATCTCCGTTAAGAACCAAAGAAACATAGATATCACTGAACTCAGTGTTGAAGAGCGGAATTTCATTGGTTACTTGCTGGATAAAAACAACAGTAACCAGAATGGCAACACTCCTAGTAAGAGGCATAGCAATGATTCTCATAAATGGAAAATTAGATTAAAGGAAGAAGAGTTTGCAATATGGCTCAAAAGTTGCAACAACTATTATCTTTTTTTTTATGGGGCTTCAAAGTCAAATCCTGGAATTGCAGGAGCAAGAGGAGTCATTTTCAACACTAACGGGGATCGCATACTCTCTTATGAATGGGGACTTGGGCACATCTCCAACAATAAGGTAGAATATTTAGCAGGGACTCATCCAGCTCAATAAACTTGGTATAGATACAGCTCTAATTTTTGGAGACTCGGCGGTATTCATTAGCCTAATGGCTCAGAACAGGAAATCTCCCAACCTTCTCCTCCAACAGACCATTAGTCGTTGTCAAATTTTAGGCTAATCAATGACAAATTTTGTTCCTCCACATCCTTCACACCCTCAACAAGCATGCTAACTTCCATGCCAACATAGCCTGTACCAAGCCATTGGGCAGCCTTCTTTGCAACACCGTGGAGACTCTGCACTATTTACCATGAAAAAGATTTATTATTGTTTCAATCAGATTTGCTTTAAATCTGAGAATCCTGAAATTTGGAAATGGTCAAAGATCCTTCAAATATGCTTCAAGACTAAGATCTGCATTGGGATCCAACATCTACTAGAAAATCTCATTCCCATGCTTACCGTCAGTCGATCAACCGACTTACTTCCAATTGCCTATCCTTCCCTAACTCCGCCAAACCACTCCCGTGATCTCCCTTGCCCCTCCTTTGTTCTTCCCTCCTGTCCTTTGACGGACCCTCCACGCTCCTTCCCCTCCTTATATTCCCCCCATTACTTCCATTCTCGCATTATGCCATTCCCCTTCCCTGTCGTCCTGTATCCCTGGTCTGATCTCTCCTTCCTGCGGCCCTCACTTCTTTCTTTCGCTTTAGCCTCTCATTTGATCTCTGAACCTCTAACTACTTCGAACCTCTAGCTACTCCTCAACTCATCGTGATTTCTCTTATTCCCACAGTCCGCCTCCAAGTGCAGTGATTCACGTCTGTTCCTTGGTTTATTCAGCACTATCAGTTTCATCCTCTATCTGCAACAATGGCAAGAAGCAAAGACTGTCCCCACCGTGCCGATCTCTAGGCTGAGTTGGAGCAAATATGAGTCCACCATAAGATATTGGATGCCAAGATTGACAACCAAAATCACCTCATCAATGAAAAATGCGAAGCTGATATTAACTTGTTTCTGCACGGAATTTCTTCATTGCAAGAGCAGTTCAACCAGCTTTCCAACAGGTGCAATCACGCTAAAGAATCCATTGAAATACTGAAATATATGATGGAAAAGTGAAATGCAGTACCCACAAGCTCATCAAGCATCAAGGAAGTTGGTGTAGAAGACAAGCCTAAAGAATCTATAGCGTGGCATATCAGCCACATCAATATAGATTGATTATGTTTTGCAAATGTTGTCTTTTATTGCTCCAGTTTGTTAGGATTTACTTTTGTTCAGTTTTCTCCAAAGCCCAAAAGGCAAGATCAAGGAGGAATTTTGTTCAACCTGTAACTCCTCCTTTCCTTTCACTTCATGGCATATCATTATGTACCTCAGGAGTTCAGCCTCCTTTTTTTTTTGAAATATAATACAGCAACCGACTATGTTAAAAAAAAAAAATTATTAATAAATTTAATTTTGTTTTTGAGAATAATTTCAGCGAAATCACATAATAAACCATTTGTCGACGCGTTTCGAACCAACCAGTGTGGACCAGGGCATGCATTGCTGTTATAGGTCCTGTTTAACCATTGCTCAGTCAAATTTAGCTGTTGGAATGGCCTGATGTCCCTATTTAACTTGTCACTCAGATCAGATCTTCAACTTGTCCTGATGATGAACCACACTGGTTGGTTCGAAACGCGTCGACAAATGGTTTATTATGTGATTTTTCCAAAATTATTCTCAAAAACAAGATTATGGATCACAGAAGTCTGAATTCTTTAAATTTAATTTTAATATAATTCAATATAAATATTTGATTATATATAATAAAATATTATTTTATTATTTCAATTTTATTCCTATTTATTTATATTTTAATAAATAAAAAAATAACTTAGTCTTCATCTAAATATTTGAATTTTTCAAAATTTGACTTGAGTCAACTTTAACATCTTAAATGTTTTATTTTTTTCAAAACTAGTTGTTTAATATAGCCGTTAAAGATATTAAGGGTCTCTACATCAGTTTCTCTATTTAATTTGGTGCCATGATCTGATTCTCCATCTTGTCCTGACGATGAACCTGACTGGATGGTTCGAAATGCGTCGATAAATTATCTCTAATGTGATTTCTCCAAAAAGATTTCAACAAACAAGAAGACATGTTAATATAGGTAGTGTGATGCATCACAATGTCTATATTAACATGTCTTCTTGTTAAAACATTTCAATTAGTTTCACTATTCTACATTTTGGCTATATTTTTTCATAAATTTTGTTTAAAACTCAGTAAAGATTTGTTGGAATTCAAGGTTTAAGATATGTAGTGTACAAATAGTCCTAGTGCCCAAGGGGATTTTCAAGGGATTGTATCTATTTATGCATTCAAAAATGCAATTTAAACAATTAAAAATTACACGTGTGCTCTCACTCTGAGTGTGTGTGTGTGTGTGGAGAGAGAGAGAGATCACTCTAAACCACAAACATCAAGAGAGATCAAATCTCTTGAAGTGCAAACATTTTTTCAAAATTTTCACTCTATAAGAGGTTTTCACCTCAAGAAATTTAATCTATATTAACACTTTTTAGATAGATCTATATTGGTACATATTAAAATGATGCATAAGACTTTCTTACTTATAAGACAAGGGATCCCTTCTTGTAACAATTTCACAACACCAACATAATAAATAGAATTCAATGTCAACTATAGATATCAATTTAATATAAAGTAATTCAATCAATTTTTTTGTTTATCAAGTTGTCTGTGATCCTCCAGGCTTGAGGAGCTACGACCCAGGGGAATCTAATCCATAAAATTTAGTTGGGGAGCGTACCCAGCCTAGGCCACACCAACCCTAAGCTAACTTGATTTTTTAGCATGTCTCCTCCCCCTAGCACAGGACACAACCACCCCCTGTGAGGTTTGATCTTGGGTTTCCTTGCAAATGAGGCCCATCCACAACCGATTGTGTTAGCAGTACTTGACTAAAGTAATTCAATCATTATACAAAATTGTTGGATCAATAGGAATATATTTATAAAGTCTTTAACATTACCGTGATTGAAGAAAATCCAATTATTTATGTTTATTTTAGAGAGGATAAATATAAAATATATTTGCCTACAGGTCATAAAGTAGATAGTGACAGGGTGTTCTCTTAAGGAAATCAACTGTGAAAGGGTCATCGGTTCAAAACAACATGGGAAAAAATCTAGTAGCCCAAACTAGGCGCTAGTAGCCCAAACTAGGCGCAATACCTAGGTGATTTGGATGGCTTAGATGTCCCAGGGTCGCAGCTACTCAAGCCACAGGTTATGCATGTCAATCATCTCAGGACCCACATTACCTAACAATCAAACAAAAAATATATTAAAAAAATATCTATATGTAACCAATAGAATAATATTCATTAAATTATTTTTATCTTTTTATTTCCTCTTCATTTGAATTTCTTTCCTAACTTTATTTTATGTAAAAATCTAAGCTGTAGTCAAAACATTTTATGTTTTTTCCTTTTATATGTTATAATTTCACTAAACTTTCCTGAAATACAACCAAAAATTGTTGGAATAGCATATCTAAGTTATTGAATCTATACTAACTAAGTGCTTCGAGAATTTTTTATACTTACATTGTTGTGGATATTCCACTAAAATGGTTTGTCACAACTGTTTTGATGAAAAAAACTAAAATATTTACTATGAAGGTTGATTTCCTTTAGATCTCATATTCTTTAACTATTTTTTTCTACATAAATGTATGAAATAGTTGAAATATGAAAAATAGAAGATAGAAGAATACACACACTCAATCCACAAATAAGCACAAAATTTTATCCTAGGAAACCTTTACAGGAGATGAGGTCACTCTACTCCCTTTTCTCTAAGATAGATATATGAAAATACAAAGAAAGAGTTAGTCTCTATGCGGTTACCTGAGACGTGTGGCTTGTAAGTCTGCTACATAATCATATTCTCCTATAATTATCTCTCTAAGTTCCCATTCCCAAATGCTTTGCTCAACTATTGAACAAATACAAAAACACAAATGGAACCCCTTCTACTAACAACCAATATTTAGCATTTCCCGATAGCCATCTAGGGGTAAGGTTTTGATCTCTCCAACCCTTAATTACAGTTATAGTTTTGGACCTTCTATAATTTTCTTGAAATTCCAAATGTGGCTAGCTCCATATACATAAGTAATGGGGGTTGACGTGGCACCATCTTGTACTAAGGTGGTCAACATAGTAGGTCAACTTGTGGGAGGCATAGCTTTTCTATATAGACTCTAATTGATGTGGTTCTTGCATTATTAGAGAAGTCTCTAAGTGTAGATTAGTGTCGACGAGTCCTTCCTTTTCTAGGAAATTTTTTACCCTAAAAAATTTCATTTGATGCTTCAAAATGGCTATGGAAGGTTTCAAACCGTCATTTTTCAAATTGGGACCTACCTTTAAAATGACTATGCAAGTTGATTCCTCCAATTTTCTCTACACTTAAAGAATCAAAATCGATGAGAAAAATATAATGATCCAATCTAGATTGTACCTCCCCACTTAGGGACCATTTCGACCCCTCAATGTTTTAGGGAAAGGGGTGAGGAAATTCTTCCTCTACTTTCCCCTTGAAGTATCATTTTACTTCGTTAAGTTGTCCTTTCAACCCAATTTTCCAAAGTTCATGCTTCCCCTGTCTTTTAGTTCTTGACCTCTTATACAAAATTGTGTCCTCTACCAACTATTCTTAAGCATATAATGTTGAGCTCTATTTGTAAGGTAGGACATACCCATCCTTCTAATCCAACATGGAAAGCTCATAGAGTTTGAAAATTTTTACATTCACTATTGAGGAAATGTTCATATATGGGTGTAGACTGAGTCTAAATATGTTATCTCCCACCTTTTCCAATATGTCGACAGGACCATACCATAGAGCCTTGATCTTCTTACTAGGACCTTGTAGTCTTTCCTTGTTCAATTGTAACCAAAACCCATCTCCCACTTTGAATGAATTCTTTATTTTGTGTTGATCACATCAAACCTTGTACCTTTCCTGTGAATTCTTCAATTGCTTCTATACTTGCAAATGGGTCTAACTAATCTTCTCGATAAATTTTTCTACTATCAATGCATATTTTGTGATTTTCTTCCTCACATCTCCTTATTGCCCATATACAAAATCCAAGGGTCAAAGAGGAGAATATCCAAAGCAAGTTTTAAACGGTGATTTACCAATAGAAGTGTAGATTGCGTTGTTATAGGAATGTTTTACATGGATCAAATTTTCATCCTACGTGTTTAGAGTTTTAATTGTAACCACTCAAAAACTACACAAAAGTCTTATTGACTACTTATGTTTGTCCATCTACATGTGGATGGAATGTTGTATATCTCTGCAACTTATTGTCCATCTTCTCCGACAATATTTTATTCCAAAATTCACTAATAAATACAGTATCCTTGTCTAATATTATGCTCTTTTATATCCCAAAGTGCACCCAAACCTATTTAAAGAACATGTTTGTTGCTTCTTGTCCTTTTGCAAGACATGAAAATGCACGTCGTATTGATTTTGTCAACTATCACAAACATATGGTCATGTCCCTTTCTAGTTGTTGGTAAACCTCCCACAAAATCCATGGAAATGCTTTCCAAATGTTTAGTGTATGTCATTAAGGAATGGCATAGACCTTGTTTCCTATTACTAGGCTTGTTGGTACAACAACCCATACATGCTCTATTATATTGTGCTACATCTTCTTACATCATGGGCTAATTTGCATAATATTGTAAGTTGGAAATTATTTTCCCAACACCAAAATGTCTTGCAACGTTAGAGGTGTGAGCCTTTTTTATCAGTTGTAGTCATTCACCTTTAAGAACACAAAATTCACCCATCATGTAGAGTAACCATTATGGAGATGATAGTCAAATTTGTTATCACCATCCTCTACAAGACTTTGGTCCTATAGTTGTTTAAATGCCTCCTTGAAGCCCTTCTACATATGCATCTTTGTATGCATCATGGGTGAAAGGCTCCCCATGCACAAGAGTTCCAAAAGTTGTAATTTCGGATGTGGGTGGCTTTGAAACCATGTTTGCTGACTCGTCTGTGTTACCCTTCTTATACTTAATGACTAAACGAACTGTTATAAATAACTAATCCACTTATAATGTTAGATCAATTGTAGCTTCTTTAGGGCCTACAAATATTGTAGTTATTGACGATTTATGTAGATGAGTGTATCCCTACCCATCAAATAGTTCCACTTTTTGATAGCTCGTATTAGGGCATAAATCTCCTTGTCATAGGTCAGGTTGTTAAGAACGTGATCCCCATGAAATATTTCATATTGGTAGCATACAAGCTTTCCTCCTTGCATTAAAATTGCTCCTATGGAATACCCACTTGCATTTTTATTTATTTCCAAAGGCTTTTGTTTGTTAAGGTGAGAATTCATGCTCCACTAATATTTATTTCAACTCATTAAAAGTCTTTTGTTGATTCTCCCCCCATTGAAAACTCTTGGCGCCTGCTATTATGGCGTGCAGTGGTGCAACTACTATTGAAAATGAAATTATAAACTTCCACAACTCATAGACATTTGTAAGAACTAGCCACTTCATGACAACCTCCATCTTTGTGGGATCTATTTTGAGCTCCCATCTTCCAATCACACACCCCAAATACAATAAAGACTACTAGGCAAACTCACCATTAAAACAAATTTGCTCTAAAAGGGGCCTTCTAGGGAAATTATAAAGTTACAAGTCATGTACGCCATGTCAAAGTTGTGTATATCACAATGACGTATAAATTACACTAATATAAAATTGCAAAATTAAAATTACAATAATAATGATATGTTTAAATTCTTATCTATCTATATATATATATATATGGTAATAAATATCATATCATTAATAATTACAAATAATAATAAGAATTATTTACACTATCATCATAGCATAAAATATAAAATATAATCATATAATATTGATTATAATATAAAAAGTCGTAGTCTACTCGTGCTATGTTTTGGAAGGTTTTATGGTATATTTTCCGGTCTAATTTCATTAAAATTTGGTAGGAATTTCTTGGAATCACAAGTTTGAGTTGAAAACTCTCCACAATCTGAGTGCCCCAAGGATTTTTCAAGTTGTTGAATTCATACATGTAGTCAAAAGCTCATTTTAAACAACAAAAAATAAGATTTGGTCAAAACATATTTCACTCGATTCTGGCTAAAAAATTTAAAAAAAATGTAACATGTTTAGACAACAACATATAATAACATTAGGGAAAAATGATAAAAGCAGTTTTAAAATAATAATATAGAATATAATAAATTATTATTTATAATAAATGTGAATGTAGCACATTTATTATATAGAATAATGAATTAATAAGGAAAAGAGTCTAACTTATTTTGTAATCATGGAATCTATTTATAATGCGCATAAAGGAAATGACCATTTCGAGGGTAGTTTGTCTCGTTAATTTTAATCAAAATCGGCCAAAGATTTTTTAAAACTTGAGTTAAATTGTTTACTTTGTAGTTTTTAAGATCCTAGGGGTTTTTCGGGGTTCCAGATCCACTTATGCATTCAAAAATGTATTTTGAATAACAAAAAAATCACGATCTTGCTTGAAATTCTATTGTCATATTCCATGAAAATATCATTTTCTCCATAAGTTAGACTATGTCATTTATAACATGAATTAACGATAAAAATATATATAAATAAAAAAGGTAAACATTTTGAAAAAATACATACAAACATATAATATAAATTAATTTTTACAAATTAATAAATATATTATAATTTTATAAGTAGCAATTAAATATTATATGTAAATCTTGTGCTCAAAACATATATTGATATCTTGGTTATAAGCATATTGGCATCTATCTATTTTTGAAGCATCTTGTCCCGATGATGAACCACATTGGATGGTTCGAAACGCGTCAGCAAAACTTCTCTTATGTGATTACTACCAAAAGTATTTTCTTAATCATTATATCTCTTTAAAGCATTGCATCTTGCATTTTAGAAATTAAACTTGCATTATTAAAATTTACCTCCAAGCATAAGCTTGGTTGTATAGAAAGTTAGGCGCACCTTCTCCATTATTACAATGTAATATTATAATATAATAATAATTATTACAATGTAATATTATAATATTATAATATAATATTATAACATAATAATAACTGTTATTAATGAATAATGGGAATATAAATTAATAAATATATTATAATTTTATAAGTAGTAATTAAATAATATGTGTAATTATATATTATTAATCAATAATGGAAATATAAATTATTATTAATATATAATAATAATGGAAACACCAGAAATAAATATTAACAGAAATTGTTTTTAGGCATTTTAAAGATGTTGAACATATCTTAAATATAAATTTAACTTAGTCGAGGTGTATATGTAGTTAAATATGGCCCAGTCAAACTTATAAATGAAATAGATTTTTTCACCGAAATCTCGCAAAACACTTTTAAGAAAGAATATGATTTTTTGTTGTTTAAAATGCATTTTTGAATGCATGAATGGATTTAGCACCCTAAAAAACCCCTCGAGCACTTGAATTCTATAGATTAAGCAACTTAAACTCAAGTTTTTAAAAATCGTTTACATATTTGGTTTAAAATTAACCAGAAAAATATGTCGTAAAAAAGGTAATTTCGTCTATAAGTTAGACTACGCTGTTAAATATTTTCAAATAGATACGTGACACATAATTATCATTGAACTGTAACTCAATGATTATCCCTAACTCGATTCTTTGAAATTTTATTGGTTTAAATTTCCAATTTGCAGAGCATGATTATTTTCACAAGGCCCATTTTAGCTCCAAATTTGCTCTAATGATTCCTTGAGGTTAGCTAGCAATTGGTGTTGTTGGGGTTCTTGATATCGGCTTATAATTTCAGCGCCTCATTACATTTATTGTCAACCCGGGGGTCCATCTAGTTATTTCAAGGTTATCACGCAAGGTCTATGCGAGCTATAGGTTCCCTACCCAGTATTGATCGTCTAAGGAATATTCACAAGGTCGTTGGCCCAAAAGAATTCTAAATTAATATATCAACACTCATCAATAAAATTAATGACAACTTGAGTAACAACAAAAGAAGTGAACAATGATAAAATTAAGAACACATATATCTACCACACAAGCTATATTCCAACGACATTTGATCAAAAGAGTGGGCCCACCTCTTCAATTAGGGTCATGGCCAAAGAATTATAAATCACACAAAATTAACAATATGTTGCTACTTTTATTAAATTGCATATAAATGTTATAGACTGAAATCTCACTGATACACAGAGAAAGAGATGATCCCCTATCCTCTCAGGTGTGCCATACTTATACACAGTTGGCATTACACGAATAACACGACTAACAACCTCAGAAATATGTGGTGATCTAGGATGTCCCAAAAATATACAACAATTTCTCAAATACAAAACAGAGTGAAAAGATAGTAATAGTGCTTGATCTGCCAGCTATCCAAGCAATTGGTTAGCTGGTAACTTAACCCTAAAATAGTGGCACTAATCCATAGTCAGCAACATCGTGACAGGTCCTGCTCCACTAAAAATGGTATCTTGTTCGAATTTTCAAATAATCTGCAAAAGAATCTTGTTAGAAAGTTGTTCAAATATCAATCCCCTATGACTATCGCTTAATTAATCAACAATTCAAGAATACATGCCAAAATGGTGTACCTTTCAATAATAAGGATACAAATTAACCTCATACATACCAAAAAGGGATAGATGGAAGTTGGTAAAAATGGATAATTCCATCGGCCAACATCTCCCCCCAACTGGCTTGGTTGCATGTCCTCATGCAAACCGCTTCCGTCGCAAATCTGAATTGGATTCGTTATGACTAGAATAGAGCAGGGTGAGGTCATATTGTTTTTCCATATCAGTCCCAAGTAACTGATATCCATTTGTGTAAATAATGTCCTTCCACCGATCATCATCCACTTCATAAGATGGCTCATAGTGATTAAAAGGTAACCAGATAATCAGAAAATGGAACCTTAATCCCATCCAATTGATCCTGCAATGTTGTATGCAAGCAATATACCGTGGAATTATATCCAATGTTCTTGAAAAATTAGGTGCCTCAAAGGGTTCCTGTGCCCTTACTTCTGATGATGAAAGTGTCCAACATTTTTTACAGGCATCCTTAGCTTCTTCCCCGAAATTATAAACTGGTCTCATGCACATATTAACACACCATTGTTGTGTCGCAAGCATGCAATCCTTTCGGCCTTGTAGCTTGAGGAACTGATGGTGTTTAGTAACAGTGGTGCTTGATTGGTAATTCTCCATCCTAACCATCAATGAACAATTTGCTTGGTTTGCCTCAAATGTCTCAAATGCCTTCTTCCATTTAACTTGATCAACCACGAAGGATGTAAAAGCCATTGATTGGACATCTCCCACAAACGGTACTTGGTTAAATGTTTGATCAGTGCTCTTGATATAGTCATGCATATAGAGGTTGCACAGCAGGTGCTGGTGAATACAATTAATAGCTCTTAAAATCCTCAACAATTGCATGAGATCCTCTATCTTATGACTCAAATCCTGGTGAATGCTATCTAAACAAAAAGATAAATATTGTTCATGAAGAAAGAGGGAGTAAATATTAGCAGGGGGACTGCATGCCAACATCTATTGAGATAAAGTAAACATTTCATTTTGATCAGTTTTCAACGACTAAATTTGTTCTTGAAATTCCTTGATTTTCTTCTGCAATTTTTCTTCTTGTTGCTAAACTTTTTCCAATTGAGTCATATAGTCGGTGACTTCCCTTGCAGCATATTCCCATATTTACCTTTCTTCTTTTTGATAAAAAATTTTGGGAATTATCCACGCTAGAAGCTAAAAGCAATAGCTTTCCAATTTATGTTGTCAAAAGGAATTCCCATGCTTCTTCTTCAAAACTAACGAGTGTCTCCGTCTGTGTAGATATCGAAACCACTTCTCCGTCCTCCATCTATGTAGATACTGAAACCACTTCTTTGTCCTTCATCTGTGTAGATATTGAAACCACTTCTTTGTCTGTCATCTGCACAGCTAATGAAACTGTCTTGTGGGTCATAGGAATTGAGGCCATTCAGCAATGTTTAATTTTTCGTTTTTCTTTTTCCTTCTTCTGCAATCGTGTCACCTTCCTTTTAGCCTTGCAATTTCTATTTTCATTGAATATTCTGCTCTAATAGTGGTCAATTTTGACATCGACTGGAAGTCTCCCCCTGCGTCTTGACTTTTCCTTTTACAAATTCCCCAGCATGCTCTTATGTTATCAGATTTTCCTCCATCGGTTCTGAAGTCAATATTGGTTCTTGTGGAGCAGTATCAACATTACTCTCTTCTACGGCAACCCTGAAAAATTTCAGACTAGGAGGAAGGATTTCTGATGGCCTAGCTTCTGCTGCCACAACTACAGAGGTAGGAGAAGTAAATTTCCTTGATCCTCTCGGCAAGGAGGCCATAAGAGGTCAGTAAGGGGGGTGCTTTCATCTCTTGTGCTACTAACAGTCTCTGCCCATACCCCCCAAATTCCTTTTCCTTCCCCCTGGTCATCATGTTGATCCTGCATTTCTTCATCCCCTTGCTCCTCCACTTCCTTAGCCATTTGTTCCATTTATTCTTCCTCGGGAAATTCCTCCTCTGGCCTTCCAGCCATCATGGTGGAGACTTCTTCCTCTGATAATTCCACCGCCTGCTTCCAAGTTACAGGGGTATGTAACAAGGCATGTATAACTAACATTCTGATGATTCCATGATCTGTAAGGGCAGCCAGTGCCTAGCACAAGTGACGTGTAGACCGGACCATCAGTTGTAAATTTCCCAAAAGGAAAAAGGGAATATTTACAACATGCAATTGACAGAATCGGAGACTAACTAGGAGCTTAAAATGATATTTGAAAAGAACAAAAAACTGGCCTTCACAAGTGATGTACCTCATTACAAAATATGCAACATCTAACCAAGGTTACGGTAATGACTCTATCTCATACCCTTTTCCTTTCTACACCACATTTTCTCCTGCTTGTAAGAATAGCTTAGAAAACTCTGGCAAGGTTGTCTTCCTATCAAACCACTTTTGTCCCTCTTGCGATAACCCACTAACTGCTACAATGACTTCTTCAGATCACTTGAATTTCCATCCCACTGACCCTTGAGTTGTTTCCCTCCATATTTAGTGCAAATTCAATCGTTACCCCTTCATCAAATCCACATAATTGCTCAAAATAAATGTGTGATCCAGCATTATGAAAGATTTTCCATACTTCTGGCTGACCCTGTATTTTCTTTTTATTCTCAGGTTCATATCTGACAGCTTGGAAACCTATTATACTCATCCATTAACCTATAATAGCATTTGGAATAGTAGCCTGCCATTGAGGAAATAGTTGGCTGAGAAACTACAAGGTTGCGGAAATGGCGATAAGGGAGGTCATTCCGAAAGGAAATTATTATAGAACAACAGTGTGGTTCTGGTAAAAAGGGGGTATTAATTGTGGTAATAATTATAATGAATTGGAGATAAACACAATCAATGCTAGCATGTATGTACGTACATGGTGTATCATCAAATAAATATTGATATGTGTGAAGGGTACGAAATGGAGATATGGTGTGAGTGGATAATGATGCGGTATTAATGAGGTATGAGTAATAAAGATACAATGGTATTATCATTAATTAAATGCAGTACAAGCTACCCCCAACTAAGGTATGGTCGTCCTCGCCCCTGATCAGTCATGTCATCATTGAAAATGTTAATTAAGTTCGCGAAGTCGTTTGGGGACATACCTAACAACTTACCTCAATGGAGTATCAGCACCAGTACAGTATCAGCATTAGCATGGTATCAGCACTAGTGGAGTATAAGCATCCAGAGAGTATCATACCAGTGGAGTATCAACATCGGGAGAGTATCAACACCAATGGAGTATCAACATCGACATAATATCAGCACTAGTGGAGTATCTGGGATGTTGCAATGGGGAAAAGAATTGAGATGTTGCAACTAGAGTAGCAACAGGGGAAGGGAAAAAATTGGGATGGTGTAACTAGAGTAATAGTAAGGGATTTTTTTTTTTTTTTTTTTTTAATGATTTTTATCATTTATGCAACAAGAGGTGTGGGAGAAGAATCCCCTACACGGATGATTTCAAAACCAGAATCATCAGAGGATATTCTAATGAAGGAGTCTCTAAAGGTCGTGCAATGATACAACCTGAGGCAATGTCCATTTATAAGTAAAGGAGTGTGTGCATTGTCTATTGTTATAAGTTTAACAGTTCCATCATCAAACACCATGTCGAACTCATATGGACCCATCCATCTTGAGCAGAGTTTTCCTTTAAAATCCTTGAATCGGGAATCATAGAGTAATGCCCAAACTCCTTTTTGAAACACATTCTTCTTAATGAAATTATCATGCTACTTGGTTCACTATTGTTGGATAGTGGAAGTGTTATGTACAACTGCTAAACGGATTTCATCTAATTCATTGAGTTGATCCAGTCGGTGTCTCTTTATTGTAGTAAGATCTAGGCCTACTTCAATAGTTGTCCTAAGTGTTTTGAATTTGAATTCAATCAAGAACAAAGGGGACTTTCCATACACAAGTTCATATGGTGAAAATCTCATCGTATTTCACCATGTGGTTCTATATGCCCAAAGTGCTTCAGGGAAATTTTCAGCCCAATTCCAGTGATGGTTAGCCACAATTTTTGTGAGAATATTTTCCAATACTTTATTTTTACTTTCTACCTAAAAATTCACTGAGGATGATATGGGGATGTCACCTGGTGTTTGATTCCAAATTTCTTCATGAACCCTGCTATTGAATGTGATGTAAACTGTGCTCCCCCATCTGAGACTATTTCCCTCGGAATTCCATACCGAGAAAAGATTTCTTCAAACAGGGAGTCTGAGACAAATTTTTCAATGGCTTTTGGAATGGCCTTGACTTCAACCCATTTCGTCACATAATCTATATAGACAAAGATGTGGAATTTTTGGTGAGACGGAGGATTAAATGGCCCCACAAAATCAATGGTCCATTTCTCAAAGGCCTTGAGAACTAGTTGAGTCTTTAGTGGCATTTCATCTGATCGAATAGGTTGGCCTATTTTTTGGTAGTTGTCACACCCCTGAATGTATCTTCTAAAATCCCAAAATATAGAAGGCCAATAACACCCCATATGCAACACCTTGTGACCGGTCTTTTTATCGATAAAGTGTCCCCCACATGGTTCATCATGAGTGGCTTTCAAAATATCATAGACCGCATTCTCACCCACAAAACGTCCAATTTGTTGATCCAATCCAGTGTAGAAGAGGTATTGTTCTATCTATGTATAATGGGCACTCTTTTGAATAATCCTTCGTTGTTCCCTATGCGACAAATGGTGAGGTACCTCTCCTGCAGCAAGATAGTTAACAACATCTGCATACTAAGGAGTGTGAGTAGAAATTGCAAAAATATGTTCATCAGGAAAGTTGTCTTCTACAGGTGTATCTTCACTATTAATATCTAGCCTATACAAGAAATCTGCTACAACATTATCCTTTCCTAGTTTATCCACAATAGTGATGTCAAATTCTTGTAACAATAACAACCATCTTGTGATTCGTCCAGGAATTATAGGTTTATTCATCAGATACCTGATGGTTGAATTATCTATATACTCAAAGGTGGGGTAACCTGTAATATAATGTCATAATTTATTAACATCATAAATGACAAACAAAAATCCCTTCTCAGTTACCGTGTAATTGAGCTCACCAGGCGCTAAATTCTTGTTGATATAGTAGATTGCATATGGTTTCTTGTCTTCATGTTGTCCTAATATCACCCCAACAGTAGTGCGAGAAGTGTCCGTAGAGATATGGAATGGAATGGAATTTTCCAATCAAGGCCACACAAAATTGGAGCCATACAAACTAGTTTCTTGATTCCTGAAAAAGCAGATTCACAAGTGTCAGACCACACAAACTCTGCATCTTTAGACAACAATCGAAAAAGTGGAGATGTTATTTTAGAAAAAAAAAAAAACTATGAAACGTCAATAATACATAGCATAACCAATAAAGCTTTGTACCATTGTCTGTGTCTTCGAAGTAGGAAAATTTAAGATTTCCTCAACCTTACCACGGTCAACCTGTATTCCTGCAGCTGAAACTAGATGCCCGAGGATGACCCATTTTTCCATCATCATATGACATTTCTCCATGCTAAGAGAAAGGTGGGTTTATTTACATCGCTTGAATGCCTTTTCTAGATTTTCCAAAGCTTCTTCAAAAGAATCACCATAGGGGGTGAAATCATCCATGTAAATTTTGACACTGTCATTAATCAAATCACACAAGATTCCCAATATTTCCCGTTGGAAAGTGCAGGTGCATTGCTAAGCCCAAAAGGTAGGACCTGGTATGGAAAATTTCCCCAGGGGCAAGTAAAAGTAGTCTTGTCCTGATCTTCAGGAGCTATCAGGATCTGGTTATATACATTGAATCCATCTAGGAAAGAAAATAATTTATTTCATCCAATGTGTCAAGAACCTGGTTAATAAAAGGTAAAGGGAACGTGATCTTTCTATGTAGCTTTATGTAATTCTATGTAATCAACACAGATCCTCCACTTGCCATTTTTCTTTAGGGCTATGACTAATGGGGATACCCATTGGCTGTCAGAAATTGGATAAATAAACCTGACATCCAATAGCTTCTGCAGTTCTTCGTTAACAATGTTTTTTAGAGCAAGATTCATCCTCCTTTGAGGCTGGCGAACAGGATGACACTCTTATCTTATATATATGTGATGGGTACATAAATCGAGATGGATCCCCTTCATATGCATATACTCCCAAGCAAAGGCTTCCTTCTCCTTCCGAAGAATTCACAATAATTATTCAATTTGAGAGCGTGATAGATTAAGGTTGATATTCAAGTTTTTCCCTAGATTAATCTCTACTGGAACACTGATATGGACTACTATGATAGGAAGACTTTCAATTTTAATTTTTGTTTTAATAGCTCCTTAGGCGGCACAACTCATAACAGTTTCTAGCAGTCGTTGGGTTGGGCAAGAAACAGAGCTGGAATTACTAATAAACGTGCTAATTGCATCATCTTTCATTTATTCCTTAAAACAAAGAGATTTCCCAATGGCAATAATCAGTCTAACATCTTCATATTCCGGCACATATTCATCCCAAAAGGGTGACTCTATTTCAAGGTTAAATTCAAGTTTGACCGATGGGCTTGGTTCTATAGGGGGATAAAGAACAAGATTCTTCGTAATTTCCCCATTTAATATTACAACGTTCCCAGATCGACACTGAATGTAGGCATCGGCTGTAGTGATCCATGGTCTTCCCAAGATCAACGAATGCCCCTTACTTATGATTGAGTGTGTAGGACTAAGAGATCAATAGGTTATTCCCAAGAATCCACGAAAATGATCATATCTTCCAATTTTCCTATGGGTTTCACAGTAGATCGATCTACAAGTTCCAGAACCGTTGGGGTTGGTTTAAGGTCGAATAACCCAAGAGAAAGCACGGTTTATTAAGTTATAAAATTAATTGTTGCCCCAAGGTCCACTAGAACAATTTGAATGTTAACATGATTGATTTGAACTATAATTATCGGGTTACCTAGGTCGTTGTATTTAACATGTGTAACTTTTCCTAACATCATGTCCGACAACCTCCCCATCACAGGAACAATGGGTGGGTATTTTGGCTTCCTCCCAGGTTTCTTTAAGCACAAATCCCTAATTGTTTTAACATAAATCAACACATCTCTCATGGCTTGGAGCAATGGAATTTTAACAAATAGATTTTGTAGTTCTCCTAAGAGACCAAATTTGGTTTGAGGGACATGCTTAGTCAAAGACAACCTCTCAGGATATGGTGGCCGCGCGTGAATCCCTTGAGTAACAATTGTTTTAGTGGTGGGTTATTGTATTGTTTCACTTGAAACATCAGTTTGTGTTGATTTACCACTAACTATCCCAGAGGGATGTACAATTTCTTATTCTGACGGTGAGACTTCACCTTCAGTTTGCTTAGTGATTATTGGTGAATTGCTTGTATTTACCACTCACCCGAATCGAAGATTTAACTCATTACATTCTGAAGTGGCGATACAATATGCAGGAAGGTTGAGTGTCTCAACCTGTTGGACTCCTTTATTATTCGAATTCGGGTTAGTCCGAACAGGTAGTTGAGGGCGAAGAGGGGGAGCGTTGGTAGAAGCATTTGAAGGGAGTTGTAATTATTGTTGTGTTGGTGGCTGGGGAAATTGATTTGTAGGAAAAGGGGGTCCACTCCAACACTGAGACCAAGAAGGAACTTGACCAGGTTTAGGTGACCATGTCTTCCATGGTGTAGGGTACTAGTAATATTTTCCATAATGGAGAGGGAAATGGTGCAAGATGAGACCCATAATTCCAATTATTAAAATATTGAGAAGGGTCTTGATTCATATTCTGGGTTTGTGGTTGCCATGACTTCTTTGGCCCCATGAAATAGACATGTTCTGCCTCTTCGTTTGTCCCTTGATAGACTGCATTTAGCCCAGGAAGTGATGGACACATGCTTGTGGAGTGATCTTGCTCACATATTGCACAAGTTTGGATAGTATTAAGGGTACACTCCTTCACGGGGTGTTTCTTTCTACGCTATGGGCAAAAGACAACCATTGCCTTTTCAGCTTCAATATGTTTATGTTTTTCTTGCAGAACATCTAGCTGCGAAGATAATGTACTCAAAATATCAGTCCTCATATTATCCAGTAAGTTTCCAATTTCCTCTTTTGTGACCCCACTGCTAGATAATTTAAGAGTTCTATTATAAGTCTCTCGTGTTCCTTGCTTATGCCTTGCAACTCCTCGTGAACATTTGACACACAGATCAAATATGGTATCAAAATATTACTTTGAGATATCCCCATTTCCTACCAAATTCAGAAGTTCTAGATATTATTATTTTAATGCACGGAGCAGGATTATATTTAAAATATCTTTATCCAAATCACTATGGTCAAATCTCTGCAAGCTATATTTAAAATGTTCCATGAAATCTTCCATACTCTCATCCTCCTTCTCCATTATCTTGAATATTTCTTCTTTGATGTCCCGAGATCTACAATAGTCATAATATTTCTCAAGGAAAGGTTGCTTCATGTTATCCCATGTTCTGATAGAATCTCCTCTGAGGCCCATAAACCATCACAACATTGTTCCCTTCAAATTAGGAGGGAATATCTTCAATTTTTTAGCATATGAAACATAATCATATCCTCGGTAGACAACATCGAACTCGAAGAGGAACGTATCCAGGTCTTCGGAAGAGAGGCCATGAAAATTAGGTAGTGTTGTAAAAGGAATGGGCTTCATAGGTGCATCGCCTCTAATTTCCCCAATTGGGAATTCAATTGTAGAATTTGTATTGTCCATGAATATCCTCCAGTATTAGCTTGGAATTTCAGTTGATTCTGGCTTCTCAACAGTGCACGGTTGATTTTGTTTAACAACACTTCCTTGATCAGGTGGAGGGTTTACTTCCCCCACCTCTTCTTCTTATTAATCCTTGACACTTAATCCTTCATTTTCTTAACTCTCTGCTTCCTCTTCTCTAAGATCTGCTTTCGCTATTGAGGAAGGTTGTGGTTGCGAGGTTGGTTGGGTTCTAGATTTTGTTTGAGATCTTACCCTCATAGTGCCATGTGATGGAATTCATGATTCAGCCCTCGAGATTATTTCTTGAATATAGGTAATTATGCCTAGATCCTTCCTTCCTCGACCTCTACCACCTGTTATTTTTGGAGGTCTCCCTCTACCTCTCGGCTTTATTTCCCTATCATACAATCTAAAATAAAAAGAATTAAATCAAAGAAATCAACATAATCCTACTGCTCGGGTCCTAGTGAAAGAGTTGGCACAGCCCTCGCCCTACCAAGATGAAAGAGTGGGTATTACGCTCAATATCAGTTGTATTTTTGTGCCTTCAATAGCCTCCCTGGCAACGATGCCAAAATGTTTGGATTCTCGATATTGGCTTATAATTTTAGCCCCTCATTACATTTATTGTCAACCTGGGGATCCGTCTGGTTATTTCAAGGTTATCATGCAAGGTCTGTGTAGGCTACAGGTTCCCTATTCATACAATCTAAAATAAAAAGAATTAAATCAAAGCAATCAATATAATCCTACTGCTCGGGTCCTACTGAAAGAGTTGGCACAGACCTCGCCCTACCAAGATGAAAGAGTGGGTATTAGGCTCAATATCAGTTGTACTTTTGTGCCTTCGATAGCCTCCTTGGCAACGACGCCAAAATGTTTGGATTCTCGATATTGGCTTATAATTTCAGCCCCTCATTACATTTATTGTCAACCTGGGGGTCCGTCTGGTTATTTCAAGGTTATCGTGCAAGGTTTGTGTAGGCTACAGGTTCCCTACCCAGTATGGAGCATCTAAGGAATATTCACAAGGTCATTTTCCCAAAAGAATTTTAAATTAATACAACAACACTCATCAATAAAATTAACAGCAACTTGAGTAACAACAATCCTGAGAAACAACAAAAGAAGTGAACAACAATAATAAAATAACAACGATACAATTAAGAACACATATATCTACCACACAAGCTATATTCCAACTGCACCTGATCTAAATAGTGGGCCGACCTCTTCAATTAGGGTTATGGCTAAAGAATTATAATTCACACAAAATTAACGATATACTGCTACTCTTATTAAATTGCATAAAAAGGTTACAAACTGAAATCTTGTTGATACATAGAGAAAGAGATGATCCCTGTCCTCTCAGTTGTGCCATATTTATACACAATTGGCATTACATGAATCGCATGACTAACAAACTCATAAATCTGTGGTGATCCAGAATGTCCCAAAAATATACAACAGTTTCTCAAATACAAAAACGAGTGAAAAGATAGTAACGTCGCTTGATCTGCCAACTATCAAAGCATTTGATTAGCTAGTAACTTAACCCTCGAATAGTGGCACCAGTCTATAGTCAGCAACATCGTAACAGGTCCCGCTCCACTAAAAATGGTATCATGTTCAAATTTTTGAATAATCTGCAAAAGAATCTTGTTAGCAAGTCATTCAAATATCAATCCCCTATGACTGTTGCTTAATTAATCAACAATTCAATAAGACATGCCAAGATGGTGTACCTTTCAATAATCAGGATACAAATTAATCTCATAGATACCAAAAAGGGCTATAAAGCAGACAAAAAGGGATAGATGGAAGTGGGTAAAAATGGATAATGCCACCTGCCGACAAGTGTTTCTTCAAAGTCTCTGGCACCTGCATAAGATGTCAAATATGCTCCTCCCATATTACATTATAAACCAATATATCATCCAAATAGACTATAACAAATGAATCTATATATGGGCATAAAACATCATTCATTAATCCCATAAAGGTAGTTGGCACATTACATAAACCAATTTTCATAATTAACCATTCGTAGAGATCTTTCCTCATTTTAAAAGGAGTCTTCTAGGTATCTTTTTCTTTAATGCATACCTAGGGGTACCCTAATTTGAAGTCCACGTTTGTGAAGTATTTTGTGTGCTACAATTGATCTAACAAATCATCAATCTTGGGTAGAGGGTAAGAATTCTTGAGCATAATCTTGTTTAATGCCCTATAATTAATGCGCATTCGCTAAGTCCCATCATTCTTTGGTACAATTATGATGGGCTCACCCACAAGGAGAGGTGCTTGGTCATATCACACTTTGCTCTAACAACTACTGCAACTTCTTCTTCACTTCATTTGTTTGTACAATGGATTGCCTATACAACTTAATATTTGGTAATAGAGAGTATGACAATGATTGTATTTTTTGTTCTACTTCCCTCTTGCATGGTTTCCCTTTACAATCATAGAACATTCCTTTGTAAGTCTTTATCAATTATTATAGTTGATGTTTCTGCTCTTTGGAACACCCCTCTAGGGATGCCTTTACTCTTATCGACTTGTAATCTAATGTATTTTCTCTTGAGAACAGTAAAACGCATTTCTTACTAGAACTAATCAACTTCTTGGGCTTGGTTGGCACTTACTAATGAGATCTTTGACTTTCCCTTATGCGGGACTTTCCATCTTTGAATAAATGGTAATGGATGGCTCTTCGATGAATATTTCATCCCTCATATACATTTAGGTGCTTATAAACAAGGGTCCACATATGTCAAGGAGTATTATATCCAATCCACTTCATCATTAAAATCAACAATTGCAACAAATTTAATCTTGCATTGTTTTGTTACCTTTATCTATGTATCTGTGTTTACCCATACCAATGGATTTAGGCTAGAATTATTCAAAACTTCTAATAAAATCTTATTAACTACATCTCCTACTATGAAATTAGCTTGTTAATCAAAGTTGAACATAGCAGATATTTTAGTCTTGATTGACCTGGGCCTTGATGTGGAAAATTTTGGTCATCTCTTCATATTCTTGGTGATGAAGACTACGTAGATCATTTCCTTTGGCATTGAGGTGTATACAAACTTAATTTCCACATCAAAGCTCCTTCTGACATGCTTACTTGAATCTATGGCTAGAAGATTCTTTTTCTTTGCATCCCTTTTGTGGTTCTTTGGGTTCAACTCCAAATGTAGTTTCCATGAATTTTCCTTAGTGTGACCATCAATATTGAAATGGTTACAATGGTCGTTAGGATACTTGCATTAATGTGCAGTGGTTGCTATCTTCCTATCCTTCCCCCCTTTCCACTTCTTCTTCCTTCCTTGGAAGCTAGCTAGTGATGTTTTTGCTTAGAATTGCTTGGTTGTCATTTCTTATGGGCTATGCTTTCTAGATATTATGCTTGTATGCATGACTTGTTCACATTCATTTGCTTAAAAAGCATCGCATGCTTTTGTAGATGGCTATGTAGACCTGTTAGACACTTGAGGAGTACATCTAGGTTTTTAGGAGAGATACACAACAAAAGGACCATTTTTTCGAACTTAGTGATGTACCTTTGTATGCTTTTCCCTTTCCTCTACCTAAAGTAATGCCACCAAATCCATTGGTCCTCTACGTACCTCATAGGGTATAATTAGGACTTAATGAGGGTTTTGAAGTCCCCCCACCTATTTATTAGCATATCACCCCCTAGCTAAAGTGTTTCCTTATGGCTTCCCCTTAAAGTTAAATCATAGCCCTCTAACTTCTAGTTGCTACAACTAATGATTAAGTTTTAATGCATCAATCTCACCTTACATGGATTTATCTCCACTTTTACTTCCATATTGAACATGGACTTTAAATGGTTAATGGCACTTAAACTTGACCACTTATTATTGAGTTCTTTCATTGACTCCTTTTTTGGGTCTTCATTATCTCCCAATTTCTCCTTTGGTCCGAGCTCTAATTTATAATTTTAGCCTCTCTAAATTGTGCAAGATTACTTGCTATAACTACTATGAGGAGGTTCATACTGCGATTGGTGTCAAAAACTTATGCTCCCAACCTCACAAATCCTTCTTTTGTTGGATCTTGGGGTTATTGTGAACAAACTTAATGATCATGGCTAAGATTCTATAAATTTCTTCTTATTCTAATTCTTGGATCCTTATAACTTCCCACAAAATACCCCAAAGAAACCTTGCTTTGATACCAATATGATCCAAATATAAACTATCATGGACATTCCACTGGAATAGTTTGTCACAACAAATATGATGAAAATACTAAAATCTTTATTGTGAAGGTTAATTTCTTTTAGATCTCAAGTTCTTCAATTACTATTTTTTGGCTTAAATATATGAAATAGATGCAATGTGGAAAATAAATAACATAATAATACACACACCATCCAAAAAAATCGCAAGACCTAGGAAACCCTTGCAGGAGAAAACTGAGCTAGAATGTGAAGTTGCTCT
This sequence comes from Pinus taeda, assembly GCA_000404065.3. Taxonomy (NCBI): domain Eukaryota; kingdom Viridiplantae; phylum Streptophyta; class Pinopsida; order Pinales; family Pinaceae; genus Pinus; species Pinus taeda. The sequence goes on along the minus strand of APFE030265478.1, from coordinate 232,676 downwards.
ACTCTCTTTTCTCTTATATGGAAATATGAAAATACAAATAAAGAGGTACTCTCTATGGAATTACATTAGACCTATGGCCTATAAGGCTACTACAAAATCTTATCTATTTATTATACTCTCTAATTTCCCACTCCACATGGTCTACACAACTATGGAACAAAGACAATAGTAAAGAAATGAACCCCTTCTCCTCATAGCGACATGGTATTTAATATTGTCTGATAGTGGTCTAGGGGAAAGGTTTTGACCTCTTCAACCCCTAGTGAGAATTACGATTCTGGACCTTCTAGAATCTTCTTAAAAATATACACGTGGTTAGCCCCATATGCATAAGTAAAGGGGGTTGATGTGGCATCCTCTCATACCATGGTGGTCAACATGATATATAAACTTGTAAGAGGCATAATTTTTGCATATGAGCTTTGATTAACCCAATTCTTGTGTTGTTGGAAAGGCTTATGAGTGTAGATTAGCATTAAGGTGTCCTTGTGCTAGCAACGAAAGTTTTAACCTCAAAAAATGCCATTTGATATCTCAAAAAATCCAATGAAGGTTTAAATCCTGATTTTCCTAACTGGAACCTCTAGTTAAAATGACCTTGCAAGTTGATTCCTTCAATTTTTTCCACTCTAAAAGCATCAAGATAAATTACCAATAATATAATCATCTAATCTGGATTAGTTTTCCAAAGCCTTGAATCCATATATGCATTCAAAAATGGACCTCAAGAAATGAAAAATAACAATCTCACCAAGAATTATATATGGCATTGAGAAACATAATTTACAACTCAACATGAATCAAATGTGTGATGTATATATTCAACATTGAGTTAATAAATATGACATGTAGAAAATCTATCACTAACAAAGAAATATTTCAACATCTAATGTAAATATGAATAGGACAATTCTAACATTCTATTTCTTGGGTTTTCTAACAACTTCACAAGTTCTAAATGATGATGATGATAATAATAATAATAATAATAATAATTTAATTTAAAGGTCACGAGTAAGGCATACACTGAATTGGTATATGAGACGCCCTTGTTAATGGGACAAGGGACCCACTTCCACACAATGATTTGAATCCTAACATCTATGGAGATGTACATTCTCTACCCCCCTCTGAATTTGAATCTTTGGCTTCTTAAGAGGAAACACATACTCTTAACCATTAGGCCCACTCAAGCTGTATTTGTGGGCTAGCTTGAGTGGTTAAGTGTTTTGAGTTTCATACATGAGGTCTTGAGGTCAATCCCTTAGGTTGGGTACTTATGTTGTGTGCCACACTCAATGTCTTTATCGGGTCAAGTACCACAAAAAAATCCATATTATAAAGGAGAAAATTGAACAAGGATATGTATGTATGTATGTAGCCCAATGAATTAGCTCAATCAATTTGAACCAGCTAATTTCAAGGTGCATATCATTGAAAGGCCTTGGATTCATATAAGGTAGATCCCTTATAGTTCAGTAGTTCATATTGTATTTTGGTGGTATTTCCTTGAGTATCATTCACAAATTGTGAGGGCGGTAATCTAAACATTCTAGTTTTGCACCTTTTACGGGCACATTTTTTCGATTAGTTTTGCCCAAATTTTGGTTAAATTTTCAAAATAATTGTTTGAATTATAGATGCTTGTTGTCAAGATTGTGCATCTCAGGTGCAATATGTGTTTTTCAAGGCACTAAATCCATTTATGTATTCAAAAATGCAATTTAAGCAAAGAAAATTTACAATTCACCAACAATTACATAACTAAATTGTGATAATGGTTGTTGAATAATGTCCATAAAGTAGAATGTTTAAAATTAAGAGAGCTGCAGAGCGCGTCGAGCTGCGCAACCTAGGAGCTGCGAGAGGAGATTGAAGTTGAGCAGCCGGCGTCCCTCGGCCTCGGGGCCTTGAGGCCTGATCGATCTGGGCCTTGGCCGCTGCCATGGCCCATCCAAATTTTTCCCAGGGGGATTTTGAGAAAGCTTTCTCAGATCTGGTTAAATCCCTTCCCCCTCCCCGTCCCAAGCCTACAACGTCGAAATTTGTCAAGAAAATGGACATACTTCAGGAAGTTCAGCTGCCACCAACCCTTCCTTGCATGGCAGCTTTATCTTTAGCCGAAAAAGGACTCATAGGACAATTCACAGGATTATGGCCTTCACCAAGAATAGTACAAAGATGGGGGGAGCGGAACTGGTCAAATAAAATCCCCGCGAAAATATCAATTCGATTTTGTGGGAAAGGCTACTATACCTTCCATTTCGAATCCAAAGCAGACAAGGACCTCATCTTCAGAAATGGCCCTTACTTCATGGACTCTCGAGGCCTTTATCTTAACAAGTGGACTCCTGACTTTGATCCGGAGCTGGACATTCCCAACGCAGTCCCAGTTTGGGTCCGCCTCCCCCACCTGCCTCTACATTGTTGGGGAGATGATTCGGTCAAGGCGATAGGCAATGCGGTTGGAAAATACATCGACAGAAGTGAACCTAAGGACAACATGCAGGCCTGTGCGAGGATATGCGTGGAAGTGGATCTAGGGAAAGGATTGCCTGAAGCCATCAAGCTTAAGGTGGACGACTGGAGTCACATCCAACAGCTGGATTATGAGCAGATCCCTTTCAAATGCAAGGTATGTCATGAATATGGGCATTTCTCCAATAGGTGTACTAAGGTAACTAATCTTGAAACTGATGATCAAGGTGGACATTGGGAGCCTGTTAAAAAAAAGAAGTCAAATCCCCCTTCTAAACCTGGTTCAAACCCTGACATTCCTGGATCGTCCACCCAATGCCCTCCTTCCCCAACCTCTATCCATTCTGGCCTCTCCCAAGATCCGCCAATCCCCTCATCCTCAAATCCCTTTCTTGTTCTTGCTTCAGAGGACCCTTTGCTTGATCCACCTTCTTCGAACCTTCCAGACCCTCCTCTGATCCCTTTGACCTCCTCTCAACCCTCTCTGGAGGCCCCTCCTTCCAGATCCACCAGAAGCTCCTCTAAAGAGATGGGAACCACAAGTGATTTTCATAAAAAGCTAGGCCCAGGAAGGAAATCAGCCAAGCAACACCGAGAAGAAAGTACCCAGAAGGACATAGCGTTGGGATTTCAAACTCCAATGGAATCCTTCATAACAGGACAGCAGGAAAAAGAAACAGTAGGGAAAGATCCTGAGAGGCGAGCACCTCTCCGCCCGAACAATGCCTCATGATGAAAGTTATTTCATGGAACAGCAGGGGTCTGGGGCACCCCTCCAAAATAACAGCCCTGAGAGATCTTCTTTACAATGAAAGACCTGAAATACTGCTGGTCCAAGAGACCAAACAAAATCAGCAAGAAATGTAAAACATAATTGATGCTCAAAGGCAATACTTAGGTGCCGTCAGTAGCTCCAGAGGAGCTTCAGGAGGAATAGTAACCATTTGGAACAGTTAGCATTGGAACTGTGGTTCAGCTACCATCAATCAAAACTGGATCAAGACCAAATTGGACAGCAAAAAGGAGGACCGAAATCTCACCATATATAATGTCTACGTGCCTAACCAATACAGGGAAAAGGAGCTGTGCTGGAAAGAATTAAGGGAAAGCATCGACAGTGAACATACTTCCAACATCATAATAGCTGGAGACTTCAATCTGATTCTCCATGCGAATGAAAAAAGAGGCGGTAACTTCATTCATGACCCCTTCAGAAGCCAGCGGGAGGAAATAATGCAGGAGAACGAAATGGTGGACATCATACCCAAAAATCGAAGATATACATGGAGCAATCGAAGATTGGGAGCTGGCAACATTATGCAGCGCCTGGATAGATTTTTGGTAAATATATCTCTCCTATCCACCTTTGCTGTTAGTTATACTAACGTCCTCAGCTCCTCTGCCTCTGATCACTACCCTATCCTTCTCACGCTGGAGCCTCATCACCTCTTGGGTCCAATTCCCTTCAAGTTCAGCCCGTTATGGGTCCATAACTCTTCAGTTAGAGCAATTATTGAAACGGTCTGGAGACAACACATAGAGGGGTCACCCAGCTACATATGGGAGACCAAAATCAGGAATGTCAGAAGAGCGCTCAAGGATTGGGCCAAAAATAGCTATCAGGAACGAGAAGAAACAAAAAAATAAAATAAAGCAAGCTCTGGAAGAAGTGCAGACTCAAATAGAAGACCATGGGCTCTCCCACCAACACAAAACTCAGGAATGCGATCTTCAGGGACAGCTTATGTATATCAGCAGAGAAGAAGAGATTAAATGGAGGACCAAATCTCGGCAATTATGGTTGAAAGGAGGGGACAGAAATACTGCTTATTTCCACAAACAAGCTACTGCCAGAAGAAAAAGGAACAACGTCAGCTCCATTATTGACAGTGAAGGCAATAAACATAATAACCAAGAAGATATTAAAAAGGCTGCCTCCTCCCATTTCAGGGATCTTCTCACTGAAAGCCAAGAAGAGGAAGATTATTCAGGCCTGCTCCAATACCTTCCTAAAGGCATTACAAAGGAATTAAACGATACTCTAAATCGTGAAATTGAAGAGGAAGAGATTAGAAAAGCAATCTGGACATTGCAGCCAGATAAATCACCTGGGCCAGATGGATTTCCCATCAACTTCTATAGGGAATATTGGCAGTTGATCAAAAAGGATCTTACAAAAATGTTAAGAGGGGTTCAAAGGAAAGGGAAAATGGGAGGCTTCACCAACTCTACTTTTCTTGCTCTCATCCCCAAAGAAAATAGACCCACCTCATTCTCAAGATTTCGGCCAATATCCTTATGCAATTCTTCTTATAAGATATTCACGAAAATCATAGCTACAAGACTTAAGCCACTCCTCCTGTCTTTGATATCTGAAAATCAAGGCAGATTTTTGTCTAATAGACAAATTCATGACTCCATAATTTTGGTCCAAGAAGCCATTCATTCAAGTCTATCAAGACAAGAAAAAGGATTTGTGCTCAAACTTGATCTGGCTAATGCCTTTGACTGGGTAAGGCACTCCTTTTTGTTTGTTGTATTAAAAAAAATGGGCTTTGATTCCTCCTTCATCAACACCATAGCTGCTCGTATATCTAGACCTTGGATATCCCCTTTGATCAATGGTCGCCCATGTGAATCCTTTCAGTCTTCTAGAGGACTAAGACAAGGCTGTCCTCTATCCCCTCACCTTTTCATTCTCATGGCAGAATCATTCAGCAAAGCCTTAGACCATAACAGAAGAGTTGGCCTCATAACTGGAATTAAATATGGGAATGGATTAAAAAACATCAACCATTCTCAATTTGCAGACGATACCCTTTTGATTGGGGGGAGCCTCGACCACCATAGCAAGGCGTTTCAAGACCCTCCTCGACCAATACATGGACTACTCAGGGGGAGCTGTTAATTTCCACAAAAGCTGTGTATATGGTTGGAACATCACCAATCAAGTGGCCCACAGTATAGTCAATGTTTTTGGAGTCACATACAAAATGAAATGGGAGCACTTCTCCTACTTAGGGATGCCTGTGAGTCTGGGGCCTTTAAAAGCGGAGACATGGAATGAAATTATAGACAAAGTCAAAAGGAAAGTTCAGCAATGGGGAACACACTGGCTCAACCCGGCAGGTAGGCTTATTCTCCTCAAATCAGGTTTAACTTCCCTTCCTCTCTATCGATTTACTCTCTATCAAGCTCCTGCTACTTTCCATCATAAATTGGAAGTCACCCTTCGACACTTTCTGTGGCAAGGGGGGAAAAAAGAAAAGAGCAGGTTCAACTTGGTAAACTGGAAAAATGTAATTCAATCTCAGGATAGAGGGGGACTTGGAATAAGAGCCCCAAGAATTCTCAACCTTGCCTTTGGGGTTAAAATGGTGTGGAGGCTAATCACTGGATCCACGGCATCGTGGAAACAAGTCATGGAAACCAAATATCTCAACAATCCCAGACAAATGCTTCTCGACGACAGCATACCCAATAGAGACTCCTCCAAAATTTGGCATTTATGTAAGAAAGTTGTTCAACTCCTCAAGCAAAACACTTCGAAAATCCCTGGGGAGGGGACAGCATCAATTTTGCCACATATAGGATTATGGGGCTTCAGCCTTTGAACACCATTGAAGAAGCAACCCCCATCATTCTCCTCCTAAACAGCAAAGGCATCCATAGGCTTGGACAAATCTCGAATTGGGATCCAGGCTCTCATGCTTGGATGGGCTGGGCCTTCCCGGAGATCCTGGGATTCCTGGAAGCCAGCTTCAACGCTTTCAAAGCACATCTCCACAACAAAGCACCAGTCAAAAAAGATGAAATCGATGGCCTCCGTTGGGATCCCTCAAGATCAACCTACACCATAAAGTCAGGTCACCATCATATTTGCAACAGCGCCTTCCAGATGCCTCTGTGGAATCATTGGAAAATAATTTGGAAGTCAGAGGCTATACCAAAAATAAAAAATTTCATATGGCTGCTACTAAAAGGCAAAGTTCTCACCGCTGAGAATTTAAGCAAAAGAGGGATCAATGGCCCATCTAGATGTCCTAACTGCTGTACAGCTGAGGAAACAATGTTCCACTTATTTATAGATTGTCCCTTTGCCTGAAGATGTTGGATTCAAATGTCTTCCTTTGGCAATATAACTTGGCAAACTCAACAAAGCATAGCTGAGGCAATTTATGCGTGGAACAAAAGCTGCCCTTGGAGAGAAAAGTGGAGCAGACTTGTGAAAAGAGTTTGGGACTCCATTCCACATACACTGCTATGGAGAATATGGCTGTCCAGAAACAAAAAAAAATCTTCCAAGATAAAGAGCCCAATGTTAGAATTACATGTAGCAAAGCGCATATCCTGGCTCAGGAGGCAATAGCAATCAAATCTACAGGGAAAATGCAAGCAAAAGAATATACAGTGGAGGAAAGAACCATCATCAGTTACATTTTGGAAAGGCAAGGCCAAAATCAGGGGGATCCAACGAAAGGCAGACTAAAACAAACCCAAATCAGAACTTGGGAAATCAGACTCTCAGAACAGGACTTTAAGACTTGGGTCTAGAGCAGCAATTGTAAATCGCTCTATTTTGATGGAGCCTCAAAATTGAATCCAAGTCAAGTTGGAGCTGGAGGAATAATTGTGGATGAAACAGGGGACATCATTTGCAGCTATGAATGGAGTCTAGGGAAAAGAACAAATAATAGTGCTGAGGCACTGGCCTTATATCAAGGTCTTCTTCAACTAAAAAATTTGGGAATTAGAAGGGCTATGATATTTGGGGATTCTGCAATTATCACCCGCCTAATGGTCCAAAATCAGAGTTCACCAAATTGCAATCTTCAACAGATCATAAATCGCAACAAGATCCTCCTTCGAAATTTTGAAGATATAAAGTTCTATCACATTCTCCGGACCTTAAACAAGCAGGCAGATATTAGAGCTAATAGTGCATGTGGAAGACCGACGGGTGCTCTAAGATGCAACGCCGTCGATAGTCACCAACTCATACCATGAAAAAGGACTATATGTACAGTGCCTTGCAGAACTCAGTCAAACAAGTGTGTGAAGGCAAAAGGCACTCAATGAACAAGACGCCCCCCTGCAAACTCAGTGTTGAAATTCAGAATCACTCTACACCAAGTGATAATAATCATTCCATCGTCGGCGGAAGCAGATACGGAACAGGGATGTGTGATCTATCTCAGATATGCGCTCTTCTCGTGAACCATCCCCCCTTCGATCCATGCCCGCTACAGCTTATAAAATCCCCTCTCCACCCTCATCTTAGCATTCTGATTTTTTCGGCATCAAAGACACTGAGAGAAAGAGCTATCTTGGAGCGTGCGCGTCTCAAATCCTGAGTGACCTGAAAGCACAAGCGAATCCTTCGCCTGCTCGGCTTGCTCCTGTTCTGGTATTGTCCTCTTTAAATATTTCTTATTTCCTGTTAACCCCATGCATCTTTATTTTTCTCATGCCTATAGCTGCCCGGCGTCTTAGATACGCTGCTCACCTTCACGCCTTCTGGTTCCTCCCTTCATCGCAGCGAGCTCTCCCAAGCTTAATAGCTCTCTTCGCCCAAATCTTCTGTCACTTATTCAGACTGAGCTCTTCCCTTGCCAACAAAACAGAGTGGATGAACTACTGCATTAATTTCTCTCCTAACGCTCCCGCCTATCATAAACCTTTTGAATCTGCCCTCCCGCCTCATAACGCTCACAATCCTCTTACCTACCACATCTTCACACCAAAAATGGCACGCAGCGAGGATTGTTTGCATTGCGCAGACTTGCAAGCCGAATTGGAGGAGATCAGAGCGCAACAGATTGTCCTGGATGAGAAGCATAGGCTCCTGGAATCGAGAGTGGAAGAACAGAATCGCCGCCTTGAAGAACAGAACCAAAGAATAGAAGACCAAAACTGCCTCATGAATGACAAATACAAGGCTGAGATCCAGTTGTTCATGCATAGAGTATCTTCTCTACAAGAGCAGTTCCGGCATCTATCTAACCATTGTGCACACGCAGAAGAATCCATCTCCATCCTTCAGTTCATGATGGAGAAGAGAAATGTAGTGGCAACCAACTCATCTAGTGTCAAGCAGGAAGCAAGAGACAACTAGCCGGAAGAATCTACAACCAGACAAATCCAGCATATTATGATAGACTAAATGTTTTGTAAATGTCTCTTTTTTTTATTTACGTTTATAAGAAGCTATAGTAGCACTGTAATAGGCCGTAGTAAAAATAGTAAAACAAGGATCAAGGAGGTAGCTCTATTTTGTAAACCTCTTGATCAGGACAGCCAATGGCATATCATGTACCTGAGGAGACTGAACTCCCTTAACTTTTTCAGAATCTAATATAGCAGCCGAACTTGTCAAAAAAAAAGAAGGTAGAATGTTTAAAATTATCCATAGTGAGGAAGCATTTGGAGGGTTTTCCTTGGAGCATATTCCATTGAAACACATACACATACCTAGTTTCCATGCCAGTTTTATTTGGAAATGCAAAATATATATAATATAATTTATATATTATTATAATCATTAGCTCAATTGGTTGAACAATTTTCCTAAGGCATGTTGGCAATGGGGGCCATAGGTCATAGATTTACACTTTGTTGTGTTCCTTGAGGTAATTATTGGTTTTTGGGGCTAGTGGTTGAGCCACCCTCCATCCAAATAAAGAAGGAGGCAGGATTGGTCCTAGAGGTTTTCCTTCATAAATTTAAAGGATGGGGTATCATATTAATATCCACTTCAACCGATTTGGCTTGTTGAATGTGTGTTCGTCCCCTTGGCTGACATAAGGAAGCAACCTTTAAGAGGAAAAGTACCTTTCCTCACACCCACACGCTAAGGCTCTACACTGACCATGCATGAAATTTCCATGAACAACAGTAACTGGAAATTTATCTCTTAACTTATGTAGCTTATTTGTCTTATGTTAATTTATTAACGACAAATAATGATAAACTCGCACTTCTATTATTCACAAATAAAACATGTCGTGAAATATAAAATATTGGAACTGAGAAAATAATGCACACACACACACACACAGAGTAATATGACATTGTTATTTTTGGAAAATCATCCCTGGAAAAACTTCGAGAGGAAAACCAATGCAATAGATGAGGGTTTTATTATTAATAAACTATTGGAGAAATATCACAAATGCTTGACTTGCACTGGAAAATCTCTAGTAAATATTTATCTTCTCTAGCACAATATACTAGAGACTCAAAGTCTCCATATGCAACTCAATCTAGCCTCCCCTTGGAAACTCACACTACTCCTAGCTACTCGCACTGCCTGACTGGAAATGTGCATTATTGCTTCGGAAAATTTGCACATGCACTAGGAATGCCTCTTTTCAAGTCGTTCTACCTCCTAGACTACTCTAGGCCCACTTTCTTTGCCTCCGGGTGATAGATCTGGATCTGGTTTACTGGAACAAGCTCCTCTACCACTTGCATTGTCTAAATGGCTACTCGCACTAGCTGATTCAACCTCCTCTGCAGATAATTTCGGTCTCCCTTTCCTGTCACTCTGATACTGGAAAATATCTAGAAATCCCCTCCAGAATCTTGCTCCCAAATCTCTACAGAAACCTCATTAATCAGTGTCTCCCTAGCTTCAACTGTGCCCTTGTTGAATCATTGCAACTTCGTAGTTGAACTTCTTGAACTTTGAATTGTGTCTTCTTTAAACCCTTCAACTTGCTCTTATAATCTCTCATTGGACTCTCAAAGACCACGATCACATCTCAACTGATGGCTAAGATCATCTTGAATCCATCAATTAACTTTTCCGGAAGTCTCTAGAGCAAAATCGACCTCCCTCATTAATATGATTTGATTAACCAAATTTCCTAAGTTAGACTTAAGGAAATATTTCTTTATGGTCAATTAATCTAATTGAGGTGTTTTTAAGGGTTATCTTGTGAAAACTTTTTTGGGTTCTAGGAATCTTGTGTTCCTTAGCCTCTTAGACACCACAGAAACTAGAACACCTATCTGTTGATACCAAAAACTAACACGATGGTTTGACCCATATTTGTTTTCATAGTGGCACTATGTCCTATCATGGATGAAAGAATTTATCATATTTATGACACTAAGAGGGTTGAAAATGAAAGACACTTTCACCTAGAGTGCTTTACATACACCTAAATTAAAACTCAAATTTAAAAATATATGCTATGATACTAACCTTCCTAACTTAGCAAGTCATCAGAACTATGGTAATCTTAGAACACTTCTCTTACTACTTTTTGAACATGGAAATAAGATTTTAAAGCATTTTCAAACTAATATTGGAGCCGCAACCATGTTCCAAACTTGTTTAACCTGCCTAGCATGGATTGTGGGTGGTTGTGTTAGCATTAAAAGTATAGGGAAAGTCCCTTTGGCTCGACTTCAGGGCTCCTCAATGATAGATGATAGATTTATCAATTTCCCAATACAAAAAAAAGGGAAAAAGAAAGAATTTTTTTTTAAATCTACCATTTTAAAATATGACAATTCAATTATAATATCAATAAATATCCATATAAATTCATTTTAATACAAAATATTTTAAACGTACAAAAAATTATATCTTGACTTTTTAATTTTAATATTTAATAAATCAAATACCCCCAAGGGATAGCTCACTTGGTCAAGTTCTCATTGCTAAGTACCTTGCTAATTGGGAGGTGACAGGGCCAAATCTCCTCAATGCCCTTGGGGTTAGGACTGACCAGATATGTGAATAGGTAGATCCCTTCGGGTTGATATACCTTGATTATTCCCCATGGATGTAGCAGCCACTTAGTGTCTGTGAACCAAAGTTGAAAAATATTTAATAAATCAAAATTTAAAATCCCATATAACTCTATGTAGGTATTATATGTTCTCAATGAAATGTCAACGAGACATAACTAATATGTATATTGTATTATAACATAATTGTGACAATGCAACTTGTGATTAGCATGGAATACTAAAGAAGATCATTGCAATTGTAAGCCCCAAAGATAATTGGCAAATAGCTATGAGAGAGGGTGAATTCGAAGTGTAGGACGATCATGCCTATCATTGTCTTCGCTTCCATGACAACTATTCTCTATACCACGTAATGGGTCTCAATAAGAATTTACTTCGTTGGAGTTTGAGATTTATTTTCCCTTTAATATTCTTATTATTCTTGTCGTTGGTGCAGAATATTACGTATGTGATTATACGTTGACCCTTAATTAATCTATTTTTGACCAAAAATTAAACCAACAATTTCTAAATTTGACAATACATAAGAACAATAATTCATTTATTATTTATTTTTTAATTGTATTTATTTAGGTTGTGATTGGTTGACAGGGTTGGAGTCTTATTTAGCAATCATGACTTCCACTAGACGGTATGCTTAAAGGTGTGTTTAGTTAATATGATGTACGATGAGCATATATTGAATTTTGAAAGGATAGTGCTAGTTTCAAAGGACTTGTCTGTCGTTTTATTTATTTATTGTGTGCATGCAGAAATTTCTGATAGAATATGTTTAAACATTTAAATACAAACCTTGATTTGGAGCGGTCGTGTGAGACAATTGAATACGCATAGTTCCAAGCAAGTCAGGAGTGAGGGCTCCATAATAGGTTAGGGACGGGCCTTGTTTTAATCCACCCAAATGGTGGTGCTCCCAATTATACGTTGGCCCTAACTATGGTCGGTGTTCCTCTCGCCAATCCTTATGTCTAGTTTAAATCAAGAGGTCGACTTCCGACAGAACCTACACACAAGGTCTAGATGATGATTTCAAATAGTGGCACATACATTTGGACCCAACTTCCAACTAATTGTGTGCTGCCACACTTTGTCGATCTGTGCATATAAGACTTGGTTTCCACATGTTTCTTTCCACCACTAAATTTCTCTTAACGGAGTATTCAACTTTCAAAATAGGGTGTTCGCACTGAGAAAATTCGGTTATGACGTTTCTAAATTCTTCTAATACAAAATTGTGGTGGTCCTTTAAATCTATTTTACCCACTTAAGGTATATATATATATATCTGTGTGTGTGTGTGTGTGTGTGTGTTAATTCTTATTTTTTAAGCTAACAACCAATCATGACTAACGACTGCTTTTATTAGAAAAAACAAGAAAAAATTAAAAAATGATGAATAACACTCAAATTAAGAAAAATTATTATTTTATTCACAAACAAGGGACCCACAAGTTGGGTAGTTAGAGGTACTTTGAAAAACTTAAATAACTTTACTAGTTTTGACCCCAACTTAAAACCGAGTCGAGGCAAGGTCTAGGTCAGGGGTCGGAGTAGTCGTAGGGTTGGGAGGTCTCAGGATGGGAGATGGAAGCCTATCTATAATAGTCATCTTGGGTCTGACCTCCAACTTTTGCGGGTCAAGAGAGAAAGCAATCCAAATAGTTCCATTTGATTCTTTTAGCCATTGATAGAGGCATAACCTTATTCCATATTTAAACGTAATGTTGATTTATCTGCTCTAATGATGGAAAAAGCCACATTTAAGGCTAATGTAAAATACCACGATGTAGGTTTTCCTTCAAATGTGAAAGGAAACAACTTACAAACTTGGCAAGGTCTAAGTCGGGTGTCGGAGTAGTCGTGAGGTCAGAAGGTCGGAGGTTAGGAGATGGAAACCTTTCTAGAATAATCATCTTGGGTCTGACCTCTGACTTTGGTCGATCAAACGAGGAAGCATTCCAGATAGTGACTTTCAGATTTTTTAACCACTAATAGAGGCATAACCTTATTCCATATTTAAAGATAATGTTGGTTTATCTCCTCTAATGATGGCAAAAGTCACATTTAATGCTAATGTAAAATACCATGTTCTAACTTTCCCTCCAAATGTGAAAGGAAACAACTTACAGACTTGATCTTCAATTTGAATTGCCCCTAGTTTCAAGGATAGCATAAATTGTTTAACGTACTCCTGATGGATTAAAATTAGGAAGCGATCTCTCAGAATCTTGGACATTACAACATTAATTTCTTCCTTTTTTTATTTGCAAAATCAACTAGTCCACGTTGTAAAACATTCCATAAAACATTAACCATCTTATTATACTCAGATTCTCCTTCTCTTTCTTCTGATTACTAATCTTCTTAAGTTTCCACAAAAAACCTTAAACATATTTGTAATGTTAACATTATAAAAATAATAATTTATCTATTTATTATTTTATTTTTATCTTTTTAGCTTACAACCAAACACGACTAATGACTGTTTTTATTAGAAAAAATAAGAAAATTTAAAAAATAATGAATAACACTCAAATAGAGAAAAAAAATATTATTTTATTTGCAAGCAAGGGACCCACAAGTTGGGTAGTGGGGCAGTTGGAGGTACTTCAAAAAATTTAAATAGCTTTACTGGTTCTGACCCAGACTTAAAACTGATTTAGGGCAAGGTCTAGGTTGGGGGGTCAGAGTAGTCGTGAGGTCGGAAGGTCAGAGGTCAGCAAATGGAAAACTTTCTAGAATAGTCATCTTAGGTTCGACCTTTGACTTTGACCAATCAAGCGAGAAAGCAGTCCAGATAGTGATATTCATTTTTTTAGCCACCAATAGAGGTCGACATTAGTTTGATTGGAATTTGGTGGTTGGTTTCTCCTAAAAGGTCTCCATGTTTTTTCTTACAACAGGTGTTACAAAGACAACATTCTTGACATCAATTATTTCATTAGACAATTCCTTGGTTACTTTTTGAAGAGATTCCAAGTCAAGAACTTCTTTTTATTGTTTTTGCAATATACTAATTGAAGGTTTTTTTTTTGGCAATTGTTTTGGTTTTTCCCTAACCAGAAAGTTTCTTGGATGCTATTTTAAGAATTTGTTTTTCGGCTTTTAAAGCTTCTTCCATATTTAAGGTCGATGTTGCTTTATCTACTCCAATAATGGAAAAATCCACATTTGAGGGAAGGGCAGTAGTATAAACCTCAGTTAACACATCATCTCTTGGTCTTCAATCTGTAGGTATCCTATTTAGAATAGAATAAAATCTTTGGTTGAAACCTTCAATTAATTCACCAGAGTTCATTCTAATATTTGAGATTTCCACAATTATGGATGCCTCTGTTTTATCTTCGCAAAACTTCTTGATAAATTGTTTTTCAAAAATATTCGAACTAGTAATGTAACCATCATAACTTTTAATGAAGCTCTTGAATCTATAAGACAATTGTGAACATTTTGATTGCAAATTTCAAAAGTCAAGAGGAATCTAGTTTGTACAACATTAAATTCTTCTCATCGCCTAAGGAAAACTCATCTTCTTTAGTGATAGAAAGAAGGTAGAAAACTAGTCAAGGATTTATTGGGTCCATTCCTATGTATTCTATCAAATTCACTACAAATTTCTTCATAATCATACTTTACCTTAGCAATGGTAAAGAGTTCCATGAATTATTTTCAACTATGAGCTGATTTGGCTAGTAATATCCTATACTTCCAATGTGTGGGTAATCAATTGACATATTTCAATTTTGTAAACAACTTTAAAATTCTAATATGTAACATTAGAATTGATTAAGATGCCTAAATGCAAAGACTTCACTCACCATCAAACTTCAAGTCTAATAAGAGATTGATTTAAATTACTAGAATGTCACCTAAGGGTCTAGAAAGAAAAAAAAGAGGATGATCTCATATATAAATATGAAGAGGAGCAATTGATTTATTACAATAATTTCTTAAAATGGCTCCACGTCGATTAGCTTGTCTTTAGTTGATGGGTCAAAATGACCTTGGCCAATAGCATGGCTTATGCCTAATGAAAACTTAAAATTAAATCTCATGGCATTTAAAATAGGGAACCCCTCAAGAATGTAGCTTTGTAGCCATTATTGGCTTGGGGTTTTACCAACTATGGTCGGGATCAACCATTGATGGTTTTCTAAACTAAATAATTAAATGTATCTAATCCAAGATGCACATGCATTTGTCTAGACCTGGCTTAAGCAATAGGACAACACAGAATCATACACGCTCCTATCAATGATCCATTGATTTAGATCCCCAAGAGTAAATAAAAGAATATGAGTAGCATAGACCTATGCTAACAAATTTTGACAAACATTTTTAGAGGATAGAAATAAGAATACAACAATTATACACATAAGAATAGCCTAAGGTGTGAGATATATTATCACACAAATCTAATGCTCAGTAAAAGCAATAGAATAACTCTCAACATATACAATAAAGAATTGATCTTCATGTTAAACCACTCCTAGTTTTAGGGATAACATAAATTGTTTAACGTGTTGCTCAGTAGTGGTGAGTCCATCTGAATTGAACTTAGGAAGCCATCCCTCATAATCTTCTATTAAAATGGCTATATACTCTTTGTAATCAACGAATGGTTGCCTATTCTAACTTAAAAGACAACTAAACTAAAAAATCCAAAAGATAAAATTAAATTGAAAAATAGGGAAAAGATATGACATATGTTTGTACTTATAATTATCTACAAAAAATATAGAAATTGTTGTATGGTAAAAATACATTGCAACATATCTTAAGAAATGTTATCAAAGTATCCCAAGATTCAATCAGAGTTGAATATCAATAAATTTAGAAAATGAGTACCACATGCATCCATTATCTAACTAAAATGATGACATGGCATTAGACACATAAATCATAAACAAATTCAATTATGAATATGGCCTTCAAAAATCCTAGCCTCAAAATTGATTATAGAATACAGGTCTTGAGTTCCCCAATCCATCAACCCTTAAACCAATTTAAGAGGTCATATAAATACTAAAATAATTAGAGAATATTCAAGATTTTCTTTAATCGAAGATGATGCTAAAAATTAAATATTATCCTTATCTAAGGATAATTTCCCAGAAAAATTTGCAAACTCTTTCAAACTTCCTCTTCATCTATAGACTCCTTATCTTCAATGTTGAGTAGATGTGGGGCATTTGTTTGGATAAAGCTTAACCAAACTGTATACACTTGATAAATTGAGAAACAGTGAATCAAATGGAAATGAACAATGTTGACTTAGTACATTGACACCAAATTCTAAATAAGCCTTTTCTTTTTACTATACTTAAAAATTAATTTGATCTATTCAAAAGGAAATTGTATAAACTTTTGGAAAGTTTGTTGTGTCCAAATTTTGGTTTCAGTTATCACTCCCAAATATTCTATTGTACTATATTTTTCTTGTTGTTGATTGAGGGATTTAGGGACTTCCTCCCTTATTGGTTTGGATCCAGGAAGATCAATTCTTCAATGAAGTTTGTCCCAGTCTCCCATATCTTGATGCAATTTTCAATGCCTTTCTTGGTCCACACTTGCATTTCCCTTGCTTTTGATTCTCTGTGTTTAATGAAGGATACATGAGTCTCTTGTCCTTCTTAGTGGTTTTCGGAATGTGCTCAGGTTGTAATTCCTTTTCCCATTCGAGAATTGATGAAAATATTTCTTTAATATTTATATCTTCTTAAACCACAGATTCAATACTTTCATTGAGATTCACAATTTCCTAATAAAGTATACAACTTTTATCCATTCTTTTGTAGAATTTAGCTTTATCTTCTTTCTTTCTTTTTTCAGTATTTGGTTAACTTTCACTGCCTATTTTTTCAATACATTCAGACTCTATTTAGCATCGTGATCTTGTTTTAGTTTAGATTGTAGAGTTGCAATTGTACTTTTAGTATTGCAGTCATAACTTCAATGCGACTTTCAAATTCTTTTAATATTTAGTTTCGTTCTTCATATGCCTTTCTTGTTTGCTCAATCTGCTAGGAATGCTTGATTTCTAATTCATTCAATTGACTTTCAAACTAACTTTGTAAGTTGGCTCTTTCAATTGTAAGTCCTCCAACTAGAGCCGTAGAATGAGCTTGCCAACT
The DNA here is from genome assembly GCA_000404065.3 of Pinus taeda. Taxonomy (NCBI): domain Eukaryota; kingdom Viridiplantae; phylum Streptophyta; class Pinopsida; order Pinales; family Pinaceae; genus Pinus; species Pinus taeda. Next base: position 215,301 of record APFE030265478.1, on the reverse strand, counting down.
CTCTTCACTAAATGCTTTTCTCTTTTAGATTTGCAATTATAACTATTTAATAAATTGCGGCTTACTTTGATAAGTTGCTCCAAGTTCATTGACATTATATTGTTGATTGTTAACAAACACTACAAGGGCATATGAAAACTCCTCATCTTTCCCTCACATCTCCAGTTGGTTGCCAGCTATGTTTAGACATTGTTTCAAAAGTGCAAAGCTTCCTTTTCTTAATCCTTATTACAACGAATTTTGTCTGTGTAGTGAAATAATATTCAATTATTGATGGAACGATTTCAGATATTGGTTCCATTTCATTAACAAACTTAAAAAGAAATGAACTTAGAGGAATTTTTGTGGAGATGGTAGTCATGGAAGACGTGGGGGGTGTTTATGGTACTGAAAGCTCAGTGGTTTTAGTTTGTTGTTCAATTAACTCTCTCTCTTTATTAAGATCGTCTGTAATTGCTGAATGAATAGTTTCTTGTTCATCCTTTTTATCAATATCTATCTCTTCAACTTGTTCAACGTATTTTTTAGATTGTAAGTCTTATTGGGTGGTTTCCTTAGGAGAATCAAGGAAAATATTCTTTGGGGGAGAGACTTTGCTTGGTTACTTTCTCCTCTGCTTCTTATTTCTGGTTCTTAAACTTTGTTATTTCCATGCTCTCTTCTTATGACCTTGTTATTGTTGTTCTTTAACATTAACATCTTGCTAGCCTATGGATTGGTTGATCGCTGGACTATAACAGAAACATCAAGCATATTTTCAATTTGAATTTCTTGAAATTGCTTTGAAAAAGAAGTTGGTTCTAAAAATAGTTAAGTAAAATTAACTTTTAGAAATTCAAGAGATTTCAAATCTTCAATTGGAATAAAAGATATGACACCATTTTGTTTAAGAAAACCTTCATAAATCTTTTCTCTAAATTCTTGAAGTTTTTCCCTGTCCTCAACGCTCATTAGTTTTCCCCTTTCAAATGTCTGATCAAAACTATCAATATTTATGAAAACATCATTGAAAGGAGGCTTTTGATGTGTAAAAGTTTCAATATAGATTACAACCCTATAATGATCATTTATTACTCCATTAGGGTCATAGTCAAAATGGGGTAATAAGTGAAACTAGACATTGTTAAGTTCTTCAACTTCCTTGAATGCATGACCTTTGTTGTACAATTTTATTCTTCCAAACATAATTGGAAAATTTGGCCAAATCTTCTTATGAAGCTTACTCATCTTTTGTGCTTGACCATTTAAAGTTGTTTGATTTGCTACTTCTCTAAGAGAAATTCTTTCAGGAATGTACCTTGGAAATACATGTGGAGCAACCTCACTCCCATAAATTTTGATATAGGAAAACAACTCTTCAACGAACTAATATCCTATTTGATCAAGTGCCATTTTAGCTCTTGATTAATCCTTGGAGGAACACTCCCAAAGATGAGCTCATGTAGAGGGATCATTACACAATTTCAAATGTCATAAAAATGAAATTTATAATTGCTTTCCCATAACACTGAAGCATAATTTTGAATGGGTAGATAATGGTTAGTGGCATAATTCCACTTCATGAGAGGAAGGGGACTGAGGCAATCACAATGTCCAAAAGATAAGTAGACACACAAGAAATGTGTTCATAGCCTAAAGGGCATGAAACTGCCAACTTCAAAGCATTTGTCAACTTTTGAGAGATAATATCAACCCAATTGAAATGTTTTGAGTCATGGTGGATACTGTGAATCAATGAAATCCATTGAATTTTCAATGCTCAGGGTCCTTTTCCCCATATAATCTGGACAACATTTTGATGATGAACCTAAAAGGCCTTTTAAAAATAACAACAGGGTAATCCTTAGATGATTTGAGTTTCAAGCCCTCTTTCTCTTCCCACAACCAGTCTTCAATAAATTATCATAATTTTTTCCACTTTGTTTAAAAACTGTATTATTAAAATTATCACGAAACTAAGAAGGAGATTTCATGAGAATTGAGCTTATAGTTGAAATGGTGTTTGCCCTCAAGGATGCCATCACTTTTCTATTAGAATATGTAATTGTTCGTGTATGAATGTCAATATGGTTCAAAATCCATTTTATCATGTCATAATAAGGAGACATTCTAGCCCTAGTAGCAACCTTGTGTAATTATGTCCTTCTAATATTCTCATATTGTGCATTTTTCTCCTTACCAGAACTTTCTGACTTTAGCCACTCCCTATTCTCAAAGAAATTATAAATTTCTTCCCATTTCATCGTACTTGCATCTTGTGTTTTGAAAGTGGTATCGGAAATCAAAGCTTAGTTCAAATTATAATTTCTTGGTTCTGGATCTTCCACCTCTTTTAGTCCTTTTTAATTTGTTGAACTCCTTACCTTGAAGTGGGGGATTTGCTCTTTTTTCCCATTTTCTATCCTGTGTGTCCAATCAAACAAATAATTAAGATTTTTTTATGAAAACCGCTCTAATTCAATAAAAAGAAACCTTTTGAAATATCACCACTTACCAAGAGTTGCAGGTTATAGATTAAACTATCACAATTCAGGTTGAAGTTCAGGTTTTCAGGTTGTGTTTTCAGGGAATAATTGACACAGGAGGTTTAACCAGAAAAACAAGGTTTTGAAAGTGCATAAGGCAAAACACCTCATGATTTTGATTAAATATTGGACTTCAATTTGTATAATTTCTGTAACAGACAATGAATTTCAAATTAATGTGAAAATACTTATCAACCATATTTTGAAAAACGAGGCGCGATCGATGTTGGAGTCAGTAAAACCTCTATTTAAAACCTACAACCAAAAGCGATTAATGATTCATTTTATTAAAAAATAAAATAAAAACAAACAAAACAAAACAAAACAAAACAGACGAACAAACAAACAAAACAAAACAAGAAATATTTAAGAATAATGAAAAGCACTCAAGTCAAGAAAAAATATTATTTTATTCATAGATGGAGGACCCACAAGTCGACAGTCGAACAATCAGACATACTTCGAAAAACTTAAATAGCTTTACTGGTTCTAACTCCGACTTAAAATCGAGTCGAGGCAAGGTCTAGGTCAGGGGGTCAAAGCAATTGTGAAGTCAGGAGATCAGAGGTCGAGAGATGAAAAAATTTTAAAAATATTCGTTTTAGGTCTGACCTCCAACTTCAAGGTCTGAGGTCGGGTTTTCTATTATTGTTTTGAAAGTTATACTAGGTCCAACTTCTCAGCTTCGTCAATTTATTAAGTACCTTTGATTGATTTTTATAGTTTTTTATGTTTATTTTTCAATTTCTTGAAAAAAGTTTATTTACAAAAGTCAAATAAATTTAAGATATGGTCATTTTTTCCTTCTTATATGCAAACAAAATAACGAAAAAAGAAGGTTGTTGTTGTCTTAATAAATTGCATGATGCACAACATTATAGAAGATATTCTAACAACATGATTTGCATGTTATGTCAAAGTTTTATATGTTAATGTATGTTTATTCTAGTAAGTTTTATTTTAACTATGTATATAATTTAAATCTAGCAAAATTTATTATAATGCAAATTTACAAAATGACAATGTTTTGTTTTTATATAATCACACAACTCCACATGAAATTTTTAAAACAATATCAAAAGGAGGTAAAGGTATTTCTATATATGTGATGATATTAAAAGGAACCGAATTTAGTATATAAAAAAATAATTAACTTAAAATTTATGATAAACCTACATAGTAAACTATTTGTTTTAAGGAGAAGTCAAGCATAATTTCACTTAATTTCACTTGGATAGTAAACATACAACTAATAAACCTCTAAAGTATATGTATATATATATATTTATTTATTTTTATTTTTCGTCACATTAGTGGAAGTTTTTTTAAATTTTATAATACGATAAAGTAGTAACTACAAATAAATGATGATGTCACTTATCAATTGCAATCTTTTCTTTTGTTAACTTTTACTTTAATAAAGTATATAACACCAATTAATAATAAAAATAACATATTTAACAAAAACACATATTTTAATTTAACTATGTTTAAACTAAGTTAATTCAACTGTTTTAATTTAACTATTTTTTTAACATAACAAATCTGTCCAAATAATAGATTAAAATAAACAAGTATGACGTTAAAGTTTATAAAGAAAAACAATCCACAAATAGAGTTCTTATTATCTCTACCTAGCGAAAAATAATGCAATCATGAATTATTCTGCTACTTTAATTGTAACTTTTTATTAATATAAAGTTGTATCTCTTTATTGGTTTTTACTCTAATTTAACTATATATGTCTTTGGATAATTTTAGTATGGAAGAAGAGAGTGGCCAATATATCTAGCAACCATTAAAACTATGTAAAATCAAAGACCTTTTAATATAACATGAAATAAATGAAATCAATCTGTATAATACATTAAAAAACAATTTACTTGTAACTCAAGCATGCTTGTGCATTGGAAACAACTTACAAGTAGCATAGGTCCATCTTAACTTGGAACTTAATCAATTTGGTATAAAGATGAATGCAATAGTCAAATAACTTGTTATTTTAATTTTTATTTTTATTAATGTAAAGCTATGTCTTTGCGAGAGATATAACTTTTTGACTTAATTTTAAGTATAATTAAACAAAGCAAGGGTGGCCACATTGCAACCCTTGTTCAAATGTCAGAGTTGTTTCATGCATTTCAAAGTTCAATATTTAAACTAAGCGATAGGGAACGCTAGCTCTGCGGCCTTGTTCTATCATATCAAAATTTATTTGTATTATTGAAATTAGGTCTGAAATTTGAAATCAATATATCATTTTTAATATAGACTATTTTAATTTTTTTTAAATAAAAATTTAAAAAATATATATATCTTTTAATTCATCTAATTGAATTTGAATAAATAAAAAATATTTTCTGAATTCAAGCTTCTATGATCCATATTGATTTAAGAGCAAAGTTTTTCGGCATAAATCACATAGGAGAATTTTTTACCAGCGTGTTTGGAACCATCCAGTGTTTCATTGTTAGGACAAGATGAAGAGACAGATCATGGAATTAGCTTAAATAGGAATCAATGTAGAGACACTTAGTCGATATAACGACTATAATAAACAGCTAGTACACTAATAATATTATTTAATTTATAGCATTAATTAATAGGAACCAATTATATTAATTAAAACAAGAAATAGGCTAAGGAACGAAATATTCAAAGAATAAAAATATAAATAATCAAACATACAAAGTCAAAAAATATTATTTGATTAATAATATTAAATAAAAGGATCCAATTATAATCAATAAGATCAAGAAAAAGATTAATCTTCAAAATAAATAAAGAATATAAAAAATAATCACAGTCAAAATTAACCAAAAGAAGTCACTATCCTATCAATCAAAATGGAATCAAGACCCTATAAATAAAAATAAAATTTAAAATTAAAATAAATTAAAATAAAATAAATCAATCAATCAAATTCAACCAAAAATAATCAAAGAGAGGGGCTAAGGCCATACAAACAACTCATGATGCCAAGAAACTTAACCAAATTCTAAACTAAAATGAATACTTAGAGGGTTTAAGAACAAGATAATGAAGATAATTATAAGAGCTCAGAGAGATCCAAAAGAGAAAATAAAAAACCTAAGAAGAAACAGATACCCATAAAAGTCAAAAAGAAACTTGAAAATTATGAGGAGGACAAGACCAGGACCCAACTTCTGCTAATATTCCAACCATCGTCTCTATTCAAATTGGTGGGCCTTTTTTCGATTTCTAGAGCCTCCCTGAATTTTCGATGATAAAAATGACTAATCCTAGCAATGACTTGGGCCTCCTCAATGCAGATGTGAAGCTTGGTTTTTTCTGCATGTTCTTCCAAAGCAGAGGAGCAGGTCCTACCATGCTTGATGTCAGTGACGTGCTCACGTATCCTTTGATTAATTGAGCCACCAATCTCACCTATGTAGGGAGTACCACAGGAGCAAGGGATAATGTATTTTCTTTTCATACTTTTAGGGTCCACCGAGTCCTTTGCAAATCTTAGGGAGTTCCGGATGGTATTCATAGGTCTAAAGGTTGAAGAAATTTTATGCTTCTTAAGGATCCTCGCAATTTTGTCGGTGATCCCTTGGATAAAGGGGAGATGATCACTATTAAAACGATCCCTGGGTTTTATCTTAGCCTTAGGACCTTTTTGGCTTCGATGAAAGCCTTAGTACACTGGTGTCTATTATACCCATTATTCAAGAAAACATTCAGGAGGTGAGTTTTCTCATCATTGAGATGGTTTCCTTCAGAAACTCTTAAAGCTCTAATTGTTAAAGTATTGAGAACACCAAGATTTTGAGCGGGGAAATGATGAGAGTTAGCATGAAGATATTGCTCAGTGTGAGTTTTCTTCCTAAAGACTCAATGAGAAAAAGAGCCATCACCATTCCTTGAAAGGAGGACGTCAAGGAAGGGCAGAATACCATTGCTTTCAAATTCCATGGTGAACTTTATGGAACTGAACTAATTATTAAGGTGAAGGGAGAAAAGGTCCAATTCTTCTTTACCATGGGACCAAATGACACAAGTGTCATCCAAAAAACTCTTCCACATATTAAGTAGAAGATGAGAAGAGGCTAAGGCCTTTGATTCAAAATCCTCCATGAATATATTAACCACCACAGGGGAGAGCCATCAAATTCCCTCTCTCCCCTGTGGTGGAAAATCTATTCATGGAAGATTTTTAATCAAAGGCCTTAGCTTATTCTCGTCTTCTGCCTAATATGTGGAAGAGGTTTGTGGGTGACACTTGTGTCATTTGATCCCATAGTAAAGGAGAATTGGACCTTTTCTTCCTTCACCTTAATAATCAGTCCAGTTCCATAAAGTTCACCATGGAATTTGAAAGCAACAGTAGTCTGCCCTTCCTTGATGTCATTCTTTAAAGGAATGGTGATGTCTCTTTTTCTCATCAAGTCTTTAGGAAGAAAACTCACACTGAACAATACATTCATGCTAATTCTCATCATTTCCTGACTCAAAAGCTTGGTGTTCTCAATACTTTAGCAACTAGAACCCTAAACCATTTTAATGATGAAAAAGTGCATCTCCTGAATGTTTTCTTGAATAATGGGTACAATAGATACTAGTGTATTAAGGCTTTCCTTAAAGCCAAAAAATGTCCTAATGCTAAGATAAAACCTAAGGATCACTTTTCTAGTGTTCATCTCCCCTTTATCCAAGGGACCACTGACAAAATTGTGAGGATGCTTAAGAAGCATAAAACCAATCAACCTCTGAATACCATCTGGAGCTCCCTAAGATCTACAAAGGACCTGATGGACCCTAAAAATATGAAAGGCATTTACATTACCCTAAATTATGATAATAGTTTTCCATCATAAGTCAATTACTCCACCTTATAAAATATATGAATGAGTTAATGCATTAATCACCATTTTTTGTTCCATTGATTAGATTATGAATATGGTATATATTAATAATTAGTTAAAGATATCTTGACTACACTTTTTTCCAATATGTAAGTACATGTCAACTTTTGAATCCAACTTCATTACAAGTAAAGTTTCATCACACAATTATATTATTAAGTTGTGTTTCTCGATACAATGAGCCTAAGGAACATGGTGCATAAACACCATTAAGTATAAACTAAGATTCATACATTAACTTATAAAGAGTTAACTAGTAATTATCATAATACACAAATAAACTAGCATTAGTCCATCTTAAAACCATTCCACCTATCCTCATAAGGGGTGGAGGTGGCTGGGGTGAAGGCATTCATTTGTGCGTGCAAATGCATGCCTTCACCTATCACCACCAAAAAAAATTCATGTGTCTAGCCTCTAATACCCACTTGAACTAAATTCACATCTTCACCTCCTACCGCCTACCTTCTCAACAATAGAGGTATTCATTTATGTGGGATGAGCACCACTGCACACTTTCACCACCCCCCTCCCTCCCTTCGCCCCCCACCATGGGGATGAGTGGTTGTAGGGTGGGGGGAATGGAGAAATGGGGATGTGAAAGTGGGAACTTGCCCATATCATCACATACTAGACTGTGATTAATGGTCAAGATATAGCACCACCATGTAAAAAGCTTAAGTTCAAAACCTAATAAGTCTATAGCCCTTGCTTATTTGTGTGTGAGAGTAGATATTTCACCTCTTTGAGTTAGTTTCCTTGTATCAACAAAGGTTCTTAACATGAACTTGAGTAGTCAAATTGGTCTAAGTGGATGTTACTAAGATACTTTATCATTTTTTTATGATAGCGCATACATTTATCTATGTAAAAGTTAGTGACAAGGAGCAAACACAAAAGATAAGCCTTTAACCACATAGAAAGTGAATAATGATGAGCAAATAAGTGTATTATGTAAGACCTCACACTAAAAAATGTAGGTGATGAAAAGTGAAATTACAAACAAGTGAATAATGATGAGCAAATAACTGTATTATTTAAGACCTCACACTAAAAAATGTAGGTGATGAAAGGTGAAATCACACACTTATACATATATTAACATAAATTACCACAATTTACACACTTGATACACATTGAATAAAAGGTACAAACACTGAGAATAAAAAAATAGTTATAATTACACCGAAAGTGTTTCTATGATAGGTTTCGGTGGCCAGATTCAGCAAATCACAGAGGCTCTTTTTTGTCCTCCTCCGTCCAATCTTTTTTGACCAGGTGGTAGAGCAACAATGATCTATTTCCATTGGAGTTTATTTCTCATGAATTCCACTTGTCTCTTCTTTAGTCTAATCAGGTGATTCATCTTAATTGAGGTGTTTTTCTTCAGGAAGGCTCAAGATCTCTACAAACACAACACTTTTGGCATCTTCAGTAAGCTCGAAGATCTCTTCAGCAAAAGCTACTGCCTTTTATTTTCTGCCAAAGGTTTACTAGTTCTCCAAGTGGTGTAATCACCACTGGAATGTCTCAAGTTCTTCGATCAATACGTTGCATAATTACCTGCTCACGGGAATTCTTCAACGCCCTGCAGGGCCATCTCGTCCCCCAATGTTCAGCCAAATGCCTGTGATCGAGCAATCTGTTCCAACTGAAATATCAATGAGAACTATCAGATATGCCCAATAAGAAGAAGTTGAGACTATGAAGCAAACCCACTATGAATATGGCCACAAATTACCTATTGTTTTGGATGAAGCTAAGGAGACTTCAAAGCCATCAAAAGCAGATTTTGATGGATCTTCTTCCAGAAATATTATAGTCAAAGAGACCCACCATATTCTTAGATCACGCGCAAGTTTTTTTTTTTTCCATTGTTTTCACAGTTTTTTTTCATGGCTTTCATATGAAAGAATTTCAATTTGTTCATGAGTTGTATTTGTGGTTTTTGAGTACCTGTTCTGCTATACAACAACCCCCCTATTTCAAATTTTTCTTAATTTTATTCTTAGATGATAAATAAGAAATAAGGCCCCTTTAATTTTAAAAAAAAAATCTTTATCTATAAATCAATTTCTTTGTTTCTCATTTTTAAATAAAAGTGCTTCAAAAAACCCTCTAAAAACAACACATATTGCATGCACTTAAGGCCAAAAGCATTCAATCTAAATATTAGTGTAGAAATGTGAAGTTACCACACAATCCTAAACATTAGGTTTCTTAAAACAATTCATCGGTGAACATGTGATTGCGATAAAACTATCGCATATCGCCAATTCCGACAAATAAGTTGTAATGGGCCATTGTAACTTTGCGATTCGATAGGATTCTCTCATCTCGCATATCACTAAAAAACCTTATGAAGCCACACTTGAAAAACTTGTGATGTGATATGTATTGATCGCATATCACAATCTCGACAAAAATAGATAGGACTCGCTTTGGGGGAATGCGATGCGATGATAAAAATAAATAAAGTGATAACAAAAAGAAACTATTATGCGGGCAAACAAATAAGGATTTCTCCAACTCTTTGTGCCAAGTCATCATGCATCGCAATCGCATAAATTCTAAAGGCTTTTAGAACATGGCGCTTATACCTCCCGATGTGTGATATGTGATGGCTCTCAGAATATTAAAATAATGTACATGGAAATCGCTCATCGCAAAATCAGTAGATTGATGGCATGTGTTCTAATTAGACCTTGGGAAGAATGCGATGAGATCTATTTATTGAAGCATTTAAGTTTGACGTCATTCAATATGGTCAGGCATTAAGAATAGTAATGACTTCAGTCCTTCAAAGGTTTCATCCTGTGTGTTAATATCAATTCATAATACGAAATCTTTCACACCAAATGCTCCTACCCTGATCTTTGAATGTACTATTATCACCACTATTTGTTCAAGCATTAGCCACTCTGAAGGTTTAAGTTTATCACTCTTTGCCGTTTCATATAATTGCAGTTTGAATTAGGAAGTATGCAGCCAGCCAAAATGACAAAGAAGGCCTGAAAGATGAAAGCTTCCCCTATAGTAGCCGAAGGAACGGAAAAGGTTGTGTCAATATCAGATACGACATGCCAGGACTGTGGGAAGATTTCATGGGAAGGAATATATGATATGCTAGAAAAGGAAAACCCAAAGGTAACATAAGGACAGGCAACAACTGATGGACCTATAGAGTCAGAGAATACACTTAGCGTTGGCCGGATAAATCGATCTTGCGGACAAGGTTGATCTCCCTAGTATCAAAAGATATCTAGCAACAAGTAGGACAAGCAAATCTATCTTTCTCTAAACATATACGATTCATAAACAAAAACTATAGAGGTGTTGAGACCCTACCTTAAGTCCAACGCTAGTTTGTAGCAGCCATCCTCCAACCGTCCGAAAGAGTTTCCTTTTAAGAACCTGCAATCACAAACAAGCACACATCAAATAACACCTGCATAGCTAATATCACAAATCATGTTCATTATGGTGATCAAGGAATCCATAAAATACAGCCTATTGAGAAAAACAAACTTGTTTGTATTAACTTTGAAGTAGAAGAACCTTACAACCTTTTCAGCCTTGATGTTGAACAAGCTCTTCCCAAGGTCCGAAACAGGAATCTCCTTTACTTTGACAAGCCTCACACTCTTCCAAATGAGATCAAAGAGGTATGTAATCTCTCCTCACAAAAGCTTAATTATGAAGATTAAGTTCCAGTATAATTTCACCTCAAAAATATTCAGCTTTTAACCTCCCAAGTAACCAGCCCAATGCTTCATTTTATAGTGCAGAGGAAGGAGGTTACAGGTCCACCTATGAAGGGATAGAGTCCTCCTTCAAAGGGATAAGCTCCTCACATCAAGGGGTTAGCTCCTTAAGGTATGGGATGCATGAACCTTAAGGGAGCGAACTTGCCACCTCAAGATTCCTTCCAGAAGATTCTAGAAATTACTCAAAGTGAGTTTTGAAGAATATACTTGCGCCTTTTTTACTTTTACAGGGGTCCGCACCCATAACACAATAGACAGAGCGGTTAGGTGTGCAGGGGACATGACCTTTAGATGCGGGACCGCAAGTAATGCTAAGAGAAAATGCAGAACCAGAGTTTTAGAGACTTTTGAGGGCTTTCTCTTATTTTTAAGGCTTGATATGAGGAACTGAGGCTTAAGAATTGCAAAGGAGGAAAGTATGAGTGGTAATGGACTCACACAGATTGCAGAATGTCAAGGTAACAATTTTTTGTGCAACAAATTTCCCCCTAAAGTGCAAAGTTTATAATATAGTTTGTCATCTATGAAGAGTGAAGTACTTTATCATTTCACGGATCATCCTGTGGACACCCCAGTCAGAACCTGTAAAAGCATTCAATGCAAAATATATATATGTGAACATATCATCGCTGAGGTAGGCATTCCCATACTTAGATCAAAACTGGCTAGAAAACTGACTAAATTGTTCTGATACATGAATGATTTTGTAATACATCACGAGTATAAACATATGTAGACATAGTATGGGCGCAACCATCTGTTTATGAATAGTCCACTATATAATGAATAACAAAATTCCTCGCAACTTGGATGGTAGAAACTAGATCTAGGGTCTTGATTTTTGCTTCCTGAACTAGTACGATTCTATCCATGTGAATGAATGTGTCGAAGTCGAACATGGTAGAAACCACTTAATTACCAGTCAATGATGTGAAACATTAACAAGTGTGAGAGGAACCACTAGTAATGTCAATGGCTCTCAAAGTACTCAGTACAATCCATGAAATGTGAAAAAATGAGTTGATGTCGAACATGTCATAGAATCCTTTGATCGAAGGTCAATGATGCCACCTATCGTTGAAGGCGAGAAACCTGCCATTAGGGCATGCAGATTCCAAGGTACTGACGATTTCTAGATAATATTTCTAGATAATGAGTTGAAGTCGATAGAAAGTGATCTGTCGCAGGCAAACCCACAACATAAAATCATAGATCAAGTTTTGAAGTAACATATTGGCAAGGACTGACTCAGGGATGGTCAAAATGGATGACAGATATTTTGCAGATGAATGGTTTGTTTAAACTGGCCTATTGAACACGTAATGACACTGCATATGGTTTGGTGACAATTGACCCAAAGCTAATACTAGAAACTAGCTGAAGACTTTCAATATGGTTTGATTAACTGTTAGACAAAGGATTTCCCAACCCAGGTGAACAATAAGTGTCGTGTTCAAGAGTGGTTAAAGGCTTTTCTAAAACAAAAAATGTAACAAATAGGTCCATTTTTCTCTCTTTTCCCCCACCATTTCTGGCAAGTACCTCTTTATTTTTGACAAGCTTGAGGAGGATAACATTTGCTTGTTTATAAGCTCATCCTTCGGATGAGTCTAACTTAGTTTAAAATTTGAACCCTAAGAAGGAGTGCCTCATTCCTGTTTAAATTGAACAATTCCTTTACTGTTAAATTTTAACGAGTCCAATATAGGAAAAACTCGGTGTTTTTCAATTTTAGGAAGTCAGAAGAAAAACTTAAGAAAACTCCATGTGTGTCCTTTTTCATAAATTTGTGTCCCCCAAGCCCGAAAAAGTATAAAATAATACTTGAGAGAACTGCTTGACCATTACGATCAAGGAGTACTTTTCATAATTAGTGGCTTCGATCCGAAAAAGTAAAAAAGCGATCGAAGACACGTCGTTTTATAACCAATATCGAACTTGAAACGACAAAATTCCAGCGATCTTTTCATGTTTATACGGTCAGAAAAGAGCTGTAAGTGGACCACCTTTTTAATTTTGTTTAACGAGTTAAAAAAGGGAAAAACTCGGCAATCTTTTCATATTTTACGAGTCAGAAAAGAGCTTAAAGAGGACTCCAATGTTTCACTTTTTCGTAAATTTTGGAAGAGTCCGAAAAAGTGAAAAAAGTATGCTCTCTGTTGAAAATGATCAATTTTCCCCGAAAAATCCAATATTCTACGCAAAAACTCAAAACATTACTCACCTGTTTAAGATAAACAAAAATGCATCAAAAAGTTACCTTCTAAAGTGAAAAATAAATAAATTAAAAATTCATTTATTCAAAAAAACTTATAAAAAGGGCTTTTGTAAATTCATTTTTACCATTTGATTTCAGAGTGAGAAGTGAGAGCTTTTGGGTAAGAAAATTCCTATGAATATTGCGGAAGATCCGTCCATTGGAACCGAAAACTGTCAGCTCCAGGTAATCCACATCATTCTTATCTTGCATTTAAACCATTTACATTTCATTTTAGGGCTTTCATTTTGATTTTTAAGGGAAAAATTGGTTTAAAAATCCGCTCGTGCTGGTCCGCAGGTGCAACATGCGGCCCCTGTGGACCCCGATTTTTTTGTACAAAGGAAAAAGTCGTGGGTCCACACCTATTACTTATGATACGTGTGGACTATAAGCACTTTCTGTAACTAGCAGGTGCGGACCTCGCGAAATGGATTTTAAAAACTCAAATTTCTCCATTTCTGCCCAAAAAATTTCGAACTAAATTGTTCTAATACGTCTTCTTTGCATTGTAGGACATACAAAATGCTTGTTTGGCGAGAACTCGAGCTTGAGGATGTGGACCTTGCCATATTAATTCATCCACCCATAATACGGGCATTAAAAGCATGCGGACTATTTAAATTCTGGGCCATACCAGGCATGAGGGCCCAAGTAGACTTCTTGCAATGGCTGGTAGACATGTGGAACATACCGGACCAGTGTTTCATGATTGGCGGCCACCGGCTCAAAATTGAGCTAGAGGACATATATATCTTGACTGGTTTTCCCAAGAGGGGTGAATGATTATCTCTTTTCGGGACTAGGCCAGGTGGCCAGTCTGTCGCTAGTCTTCGATTAGAGTTTTGCAATGATCAAACAGAGGACAAACGAATCGATATTAAAACTATCGACCGTCCTGAACTTAAGGTTATTGCATTCACTATCACTAGACTATGCGGGAGTGCAGCATTGCATGTAGCTACCAATCCCAGATGCGAATGGTAGTGGACTATTATCGAGGTACCATCTTCAACTGGTGCAAAGCTGTGTTGGCGAATGTAAAAGGCCAACTGACTAGAGCAAAGAACGGACAACTAAAAATCTTTGGATACGGTTTCCTCATTGTGAGCTTTGATCTAGAGAGGGTCCCTTTGTTGGTCCCACAGCAATTTTCGTTGAGGTTGGTCTTCCTCAAGAGCCTAGGATAATGCGTTGGGTTGCAGTGATGGCTCGTCATCTTGAGGAGGGTTCAGAGGTTGTTCGATTTCCGCCTAAGTATTTTCGTTGGTTGAGGAATCAACTTTTTGTGATTCGAGATTTTCCATATGCTGGGATGGATTATCGCGGTGACCCAGACATGATTCTTCAACCAGGGGAGCAGTGGGATGATTCAGGTAAAATCATTTTCAACACATTCTAAGTTTTATCTAATTTTTTTTTTTATTATTTAAATCGTCCAAAACTGACAGTAAAATTTTTTAAATGCAGATGTGGGTCCACGATAACCAGCCGCTTTCCAGCCTTATGAGAGGAGACACCCAACTACAATAGTACTGGCCCCACAGGACCAATCTACAGAGACCCTGACCAAATTGGAGAATTATCTAGAGCGTTTGACAACAGATATTCCAGATACTGGCATAGATGATATTCCACTTAGGTTACAACAATATGTGATTAGGGTCCTAGGACCTTTTAGGAGGTTCCTTTGTAGGGTGGCCTGAGCAGTGGTTTCTTATCGTGATCATCACCAAGGATAGGACGATCGCTTTTGTAGACTTAGACGACATTTTATTTCTTTTTGTACTATCATTTTTGCCGATCATAAGGTGTTTTTCAACCTATGATCGAAGACGATGTATATTTGACACACTTCTATGCTATGATATATCAATATTACTGGCTATCTTGTGTAACATGTTAAGGAATGTTATAAATTTACTGTTTTAATTATTGCAAATGTCTATTTATCATACGAGAAGCAACTGCATCTGCTAATGTATTTAAATATCTTGGAATATGCTGATATTCAATGTAATCAAATTCACGTTCCAAGAGACGAACCCTCAAAAATAATCTTAATAACACTGGATTTCTAATGGCATAAACCATGTTAAGCTGTAATACAACGAGTTCAGAATCTAACCTAACAATCAAACTCCGAATCCAAAATGAGATGGATTCAGATAATAACTCAATCACTACACTATACTCTGCAATGTTATTTGTTGTTTGACTGAGGCTTACCCATGCATAGATACTAACTCATCAAAGAGTGAATAGATAACCCAAGCTGCGGAAGAAATGTTTCATGTACTACAACAAGCACCATCAACAAAACCAATTTATGTTTGAAGAGACATCGACATCTACAATATCAAGAGTAAAATCAAGATAAGCAGGAATAATGATAAAAGAACTCTCTAAACTAGGCACACTTTTCTAATCTAAAACACACCAGCTAGAAAGAAACTAATCTAACAAAAATATCCACACCAAAATTTAAGCATAATATCTCTTCAGATAAAGCCCATTTCTTACCCAAAAAGACACCGTCAAAATCTACCAATTCATAGGCCCCTTTTGCCAGCTTTCGCTTAATAATATATGGACCATGCCACATAGGTACAAATTTCCCAGCACCTAGCTTATCGTTTGCTTGATCATATAGTAAAACTAGGTCTCCTTCCGAAAAATTACGAGGCGTAACATTTCGGTTGTACTGAGCTTTTATTCGTTTTGCATGAGTTTTGATTGTTAATGCAGCATTACGTTGATTCTCATCTAGCTGAGCTAAGTACAAAAAATGTTTCTCCTCTTCAAAAGTGGTTGGGAGTAATTCTATGGCTATTTGCAATGACGAAATTTCGCATTCAATGGGTAACACTGCTTCCAAACCATAGACTAGTTGAAAAGGAGTGAAACTAGTTGATGTTTTTACTGAGGTTTGATATGCCCAAAGTGCTGAAAATAACATGTTATGCCAATTCGACCTATGAATACCAATGATTTGTTAGATCATAGTGACTAGAACTTTATTGATAACTTCAACCAGACCATTAGCCTGTTGGTAATATGGAGTAGAGCTATCATGACGCAGGCCAAGTTGATCTGTTAGTTTAGTCATCATGATGTTTCAAAAATGACTCCCATGATCAGTAATAATAGCTTGAGGAACACCGAATCTAGCAATTATATGATTGAATACGAAAGTTGCAGCAGTTTTGTCGTCTTCCGAAAATGTAGGCATCGCCTCGGCCCACTTAGTAAAATAATCTACCACTAGGATGATATACGCATGCCCCCCAGTCGAGTGAGGGTTACATGTAATAAAGTCAATACCCCACTTTGCGAAAGGACCGACAACGATTATAGGGTGGAGAGGAGCGGGTGGAGCACGCATCTTACGATCAAAAATTTGACAATTGTGGCATTTTCGGACTACACAGATACAATCTTTAAATAAGAATGGCCAGAAATAACCAGCGCGCAATATGTTTTGGGTTGTGGCATACCCAGACATATGACCGCCACATGCTCCAGAGTGATAGTCATTCAGAACCTTTTCAGCTTCTTCATGAGTTAGACAACGTCGGAAAACAGAATCCGCCCCACGACGATAGAGTGTATCTCCAATAATATTGTATTGTGGGGATTTGAAATGTATTTTCCGTCGCTGAGATCGTGAGATTTCAGACTGAAAAGATTAGGTTTTGAGATAAACAATAATATCTCCATACCATGGATCAAGAGTACTGATAAGAAACAAGGATTCATCCGCAATGGGCTCTTCTGCCACAGTTTCAGTATCAGTACGTGGGAAATCACACATCAGTTCTGCAAAAACCAAAGATTTTTTTGCTTTGGATTTTCAAATTCCAAGTCAAATTCTTGCAGGATAATTATCCATTTGGAATACTTGCCCCCTAGCAATTGTTTGGTCAAGATATACATCATAGGGTTATAGTCAGAAATTACCGTGGTTTTGCATAATAAGATGTAGTGACGAATTCTTTGGACAGCTCGAACAGCTGCCAAGGCCAATTTCTCCACATGCGAATATTTAAGCTTAGTCGGATTCAGAGTTTGACTAAGATAGTAAATCACATGTTCACTATTGAATTCATCTTCCTGAACTAAAACCATCCCAATGGTGAAATGAGAAGCGGCGAGGTACAAAATGCAATCCTGATTGTAATTGGGAGGATGCAGTAATGGTGCATGGGTTAACGCGTGTTTAAGTGCATCAAAAGATTTGTCAGCTATCTAATCCCAAAATAATGGAGAATTCTGTTTCAGCAACCTGGTAAAACCTTTCGTTATCTCAGCGTGGTTAAGAATGAAACGAAGTAAAAAGTTTGCTTTCCTTTGCAAACTTTGGATTTGGCGAAGAGTCGAAGGAGGAGGCAATTTTACGATAGCTTCAACCTTCGAGGGATCAACACGGATGCCAGATTTTGAAACAACAAATCCTAGTAAATGATCAGTTTCTACACATAATACACATTTGTGTGGATTTAGCCTAATTTGATAATGCCTACATCTCATAAAGATTGCTCGTAAATGAGTGAGATGATCGGCTCTACGTAATGAATAGGCAGGTAAATCATCGAGATAATGCTGCACAATGTGCTTGATGTCATGAAATGCATAAGACATAGCCCTTTGAAAAGTTGCTCCAACGTTCTTCAATCCAAAAGGTAATTTGCAATAAGCAAATGTCCCCCATGGACAAATGAAATTCGTTTTAGGTTGAACAGCAGGGAGTATGTTGATTTGATTGTAACCGGAAAAACCATCCATAAAGGAGAACATTTCATTGTCGGCACAATCATCAATAATTTGATCGATATAGGGGGTAGGATAATTGTCTTTAGGACAAGCTCGATTAATATCCCTATAATCGATACATATTATTATCGTTCCTTGCTTTTTGTTAACAGGAACACGATTCAATACCCAATCCGTTAAAGGAATTGGATAAATGAAACCTGCACAAAGTAATTTCTCAACTTCGACTTTAATAGCAGCAACTTTTCTCGGATGTATCTGATGCAAACGTTGGTGGACAGGTTTAGCATCCGGGTAAGTTTAAATTTCATGGACAACAATTGATGGATTGATTCTTGGCATTTCTTCATATGACTAGGTAAACACGTCATGGAATTCTTGAAATAGGGCTTTATAAGTTTGGATTTCATCGTTCGTACATGAAGCACCTATATGAATGTTTTCAATAATTCTGGGTTTAATTGAAATGTCAATAGGAACCGTTCAAGAGATATTTCCCAAATTTAACTCAGAATCGGGATGTTGCAATGGATTATGTGGTTCTTTGACATAGTCAGTAGTAAAAATAGATGAAAAATCATTTTCAAAATGATCAAGCTCAGGTAAAAACGAAGATTGATGATGAAGATCTTCCCATGGTAAATCATCAACAGACAAAAGTCCACGAATTTGCTCATCAGCATGAACAGGCTCAGAAAATGTTATTGAAGCTGAGGTTGATATTGAAAGTGATTCCCCATGGACCACATTCATTAGATCAGTTTTGGTTGAACAAGAGTCAGAAAACAACTATATAGCCTGATATGCAATTTCAAAGGGACTCAAAGGCATTGCATTACCAAATGAATCCATCTTAGAATCGGAAGGTACTATCCAAGGATCATCAAAAGCAATAGTGTTCGATGAAATCATATGAATAGTTGCAACAGAAGGTGATACGTTAGGAGGAGGGAAGGAAAAAGTTCCTAGTAAACTAGAATCTTTAATCAAACCTACCCCAACATCCTTGTAAGGGATAGTTGTTTTACCGACATGCTAAATACTATCTGAAGAGGCTGGGTCGGATGTAAAATAAGTCAGCTAGTCTATCGTAACGATCTTTCCATTATGAGGAAACTTGATAAGCCAAAAGACCGATGAAACAATAGCAGCCATAGCGTAAGACCAACTGCAACCCAAGAGAAGGTTGTAATCTAGAGGGGCATCAACCACTTCCACATCTAGATTTACGGTTTTGCCTTTGACCCCTATAGGTAAATCCTGCAAAATGCCAAAAGGATGGAACCCTCAGCTATCAAAAGCCTTTAGAATCGTCGGAGACTGATTGAGTGTAAGAGAACCAAGTGATCTCCAACACTGGATTGACATAATACACGTAGAAGCTCCCTCATCAATCACAGTCCAAAAGCAAGGTTTGTTTTTGACTAACATTGGAATCTGGAAATCCATTTGATGAGGTAGGTGAGGTGTACTATTCTCTAAATCGAAGATTATTAGGTTTGAATCCTGAATATAAACAGCTATGATAGCAGACAATAGTAATATACGTTGTGTTGGCATGATTACAGCACTTCCAAAGCTGACATTTCTGAAGAAGAAATAGCTAAGTCTTCAACAATGTTATAATTCTTAGCAGCTCTCGCATGTGGATTGAAAGCTGATTTCTGAAGTATACCTTTAGCAGGCGGTTTGATTACTAAGTCAGGGTTAGGTTTCTTGATCTTAAGCGGATCAGAACCAGGAGGAGTTGTAGTTGATGCGTTTGAATTAGAAGATTCTGCTTCTTTGCCACCAATAGGATTTTTACTACCATAATCTTGCGATCGCGTCGCAATCCTGACATGAGACATCATCATAATGGTTTCTTTTGAGGAATATGAGGAAGAACCAATCATCTTACTATCTTGATTAGGAAAAGGATCCTTAAAGATAGCAGGTGTTTGAGAACCTTTGACGATTTTTGAAACCCCTGCTCGATGTGGGCAGTCTCTTGTAAAATGCTCCTCGTCAGAAATGAGACAAGGATAGCGAGGTTTACGTTTCTCGTCAGTAGATTCATTTTTATTTGTTTTCTCTTTTGAGTTTTGTTTATTATTATTCTTCCCTTTCTTTTTACCACCGGATTTTGATTTGGACGCAGATGATTCTACGACATGGATATCGGCAGGAATTTCAGCGAAAGAGTCTCTTATCAGGGAATCTGGTAAAGTTATAATAGGAGAAGAATTCTTCAAAGATTTCTTTTTTATTTTAGTACTAACTGAACCAATCATACCATCAGCAGCATGAGACCCTGAAGGAGCTGTAGTTATTTGATTGTGTTTCAGAAGGTTGGGGATTTTTTCATGTAAAGTACCTGACTGCGTATAGACGAGGTCAAGGTACTGAGCCTGAGCAATTACTTGCTCTTCAGTAACAACTCCTGCCTTAGCTACATCTTTAGTGAGTTTAGGTAATAATGATTTTACGAACCATTCTGCTAAAATTTGATCTGGAATAAAAACTTTCACTAAACACCTTCTACGTCACCATTCATGAATATGATCAAAAATATATGTGGACGTGGATTGTTTTAATCAAGTTAATAATTTTGTGCCATTGTCGTATCTGACAGGCAACTGAAAATGAGTTCATAAAGAGGTGGCTAACTGACTAAAATTATAAAAGGAGCCTCGTGGTAACTCAATGTACCATTTGGCAGCAAGACCAATTAGAGTTCGTTGAAAAAGACGTAAGCAAATTAAGTCATCAATGATGGAATTAGATGCACACCAGAGGTGATAAGTCATCACATGATTTGATGGATCTTCTCCTAACTTACCCTCAAACTTTGGGATATCACTGGGCAACTTATTAGGCATTGGCGGCCAATACAAAAGATAGTAAATCGGATCATTCATAAGGCGCGACAAATCAGGTAAATCCAAAGTTGCAATGAATGGTAACTGACGATTAGGGTCGCGAAAAATTGGATTTGCATTAGGAATATTATAACCTCTTGGAAAACCAGGATTAACCAGACCAAACTGGGGTTTTTGAAGCTGTTGATAAGTATAGTCAGGCTACGGTTGATACTGATAGACTAGGTTTTGTACAGTAGGACTGAATTGGTACTATCCCTGGTATGGTTGATAAGTGAATTTAGGTTGACTTGTGACAACTGTACTTGGACCAGGTTGTCCTATAGGCATCTGAACCGAAGTTTGAACCATGGGTCCTGACTGTGGTAAAGAGGCTTGAGGAGTTTGCACTGATACAAAAACAGTAGAAACCGGAGCTACCGATACTCCAGAAACAGGTGTGGATTGAATAGAGGCTGCAGTAGTTGCAGCAGTAGTTTGAGGCGGAGTCCGAAGTGAACTAGGCCCAAACTGCTGAACTAAACCAGGTGCAGAAGTTTGAACAGTAGGCTAGACAAGTTGTTGGGTTGGACCAGCAACCAAAGGTTGTCCAGGTTGACTTGATAACTACACATTTGGTTGCATAGTTTGTTGAATTTGAGATGGATCCCACATCATATTCATTCCAGGGTATGGACCCATAAAAGGTTGTGCATATGGAGTACCATAACTGGGTTGAGCATAGGGCTGATAATTAAGCGGTACATTTCCAGCTCCTGTATAAATGGTTGACCAGAAAGTGGTTGGAAACCTTGAGTTGGGTACTGACCTTGAGGTTGATAACCTTAAGGCACATACTGAAACTGGGGTTGACCTTGAGGTATATATTGATACTGGGGTTGACCTTGAGGTATGTATTGAGTCTGGGGTTGACCTTGAGGTATGTACTATCCCGAAGGTATGTACTGTCCTT
This sequence comes from Pinus taeda, assembly GCA_000404065.3. NCBI lineage: Eukaryota > Viridiplantae > Streptophyta > Pinopsida > Pinales > Pinaceae > Pinus > Pinus taeda. The sequence goes on along the minus strand of APFE030265478.1, from coordinate 193,277 downwards.
GAGGTTGCCCCCTAGGTGGTAACTGACTACCTTGAGGTTGCCCTCCAGGCGGTAATTGACTACCTTGAGGTTGCCCTCCAGGCGGTAACTGACTACCTTGGGGTTGGCCCCCAGGCAGTAATTGACTACCTTGAGGTTGTGGATTTGGAATATTACCACACATCATAAGGATTTTTTCAGCGCTCAACAGTTGATTTCCATTATTACCAGTTGATATCTCATGTCTGATTGGTTGAGGAGATGCTCCTGAAAAAGTACCAGTGAGTGACTGGTACCCCGAAGGAACAGAAGGACCACCATATAAAAATGTTTCTGGTGTTTGGGAAAACATAGATGACTATCTCGACATATTCAATGGAGGATAATAGCCTCTGGGTGTAGGATGAAAAGGAATTCGAGGTGGTGAAAAACTAAGACCCGGGTTTTCTAAAAAATTTGTTAATGATACGTACCAAGTGTTACTTCTAAAAGCACTGTAGAAAATTGATTCACGCTCCCTAAGTTCTAAAGTTGGTTGATTTTTAGGAAGAGTTATATCTTCGTCCGGGCTAACAAGTTCTTCAATAGAAATGAGCCCAGAAGGAAGATTTTGGGTAATGATATTTCCTACCCTTGGTGAACCAGGACCACTAGAAGTTGGAGAAGCAAATCCTGAAGATGGAGTAGCAGTAGGTTCGGTTTCAAGCTCAGAAATTTCAGGTTCTTCAGCTAATCCACTAGTAGGAGAAATACTACCAGTAACTTCGGAAAGTGAAATTGGCTCAGAAATATACTCCATTGTCTGTACTTGATAGTCTGGATGAACAATTAAGGATGACTCTCCGGCTTCTGATGACCCAACTCTACTGTCACTAGGTGATACAGGAACTCGTAGCCCTTCAAGCTGGCTTGGTGTATACTCAGGAGGTTGTCCCTGAAGTCTATGAGATTGTCTCGGTAATTCAACCACGATTAAATATTTAATTACCCACACGCAAACAAAGGAAAATTTCAATAAATCCACCTAAAGTATCTAAAGAAACAAATAATTGAATCACACGCTGAAAAATCTAAGAGTTCAAACCACACACAAATAGTAACTTCCCGTACTAAAAACACTAGTTGGTGATGAAATCCAACGTCGTAGAATTTAATACAAAAAGGGCGGCTGGAACAATTACCCCGACAACCTGCTTAATGAAACAAACTGGCACAAGTTTCTTCACAAAACTGTCTCGAGTGAAGAGAACCCCCAAGAGAGTCCAAGTGAGTCTAGTCAACGTCTTCTCCAGGTACAGTGAGACCCGTCCTTCACCGTCACCTTGGGAAATAATCTTAAGTTTATGGACAATAACGTTACCAACAGCAACAAATACAATTGGGGGAGCAGTCTACGATCCGATCTACGTGCAAGGGTAGAGTAACAAAGATCAATCCCCTTGAAGGCTCCTTGACATGATCAATCCGAGGTTTACCAACAAGTGACCCCAGGCTCCTCGACAATGGTTAATCCGAGGTTTACTGTTTATAATACGCGCAGATATTCTATCTTTCCCAATGAGACAGACTTGATTGTCTCAAAGGTTCAAACATGATCTCGTGATTGACTCCTTTAAGGGGAGCTTCCCAGAATGTATCAATTACAATTAGATTTATTTCCTACTGCAAGATATAGCTACTTGTTTGTTTTAACTATCTTGGAGAGTTAATTACTCCCTACTCCAAGATACTAGCCTAAGCTATATTGGTGATAAGAGCCCTAAAAATAAAAATAAAAAATTGCTAGATCAATTTTAATTAAGCGTTACTTTTATAGGTTGTTCCTTAAGTCAATAAGTATGGAAATGAAACTTTGATGGTGTGAAGACTCGACTCCAAAAACACTAAAAAATGCACCTAAAATGATAAACAATTCGTTTTTCTTTCAATGAATTTCTAGCTAAAAGAAAGAGTTCGAGAATGCAATTCTTTGAGAAACAAATCTTTCTTTCAACATGTACATGAAAAGAAAATCTTTTTGTCTTTTTCAATAAGAACTCAAAATGAGACTACTAATTATGCTCACAATAAATCCCTATCCTTTTCAAAACTCAAAACTACAAAAAACAAATTCTTTCAAAAGAGATTCTACAAGTTCTAGAAAACACTCAAAACTACAAAACTAATCTTGAGATCTAAAAACCTAATGTATAAAAGCTTTAATTGTTTTTTAGAACGTTTTACTTAGTTATTCAGTAAACTAAGGATTAATTCATTCAGAATAACAAATCAATCAAAAAACACCCAAATATGTTTTCTTTTATAAAAATGAAATTCAAAACTTATAACCAAGTTCATTCAAAGATTGGCAAAGAGAAAACGAAATTTATTTCTCACCAAGGACAGATTTCATAAGCCAGTCAGACTCATCAAGAAGACAAAAGACACCAGGGTAATCTAAGGTTTGCTAGGCTTCTGATCTTTGAGTCACTACAGAGACCAAGTGAAAACCACTCCAGGCATGCAAAACTTCTAGAAAATCATCTAAAGAAAAAACACCAATGGAACTTACTCATAAGAGATTTTTGACAGAACACGTGCAGGTCTAGGTAGACACTAAAAGTCGTAAACAAAACCTAAACTCAACTGGAAGAAAACATTTTAGGTTTTTCAAAAATTTGACAGGGTCCGCAGGCTTCCAGAAGAACCAGATGTGGTACCGCTTTGTGTACTAAAGGAAAAGTGCGGAAATGTCCGCACTGTCTGTAAAAATAAAGTGCGGTCCCCTAAAAACTTCGAAAAAACAAAAAATAATCCAGATCCTAAAAACTACCCAATCCCACACACATCAAGCAAAAACCAAAAACGAGAACAAGTTTCTCAAGTCAAAGACAAAGGAAAACCAAAAACCAAATTCAGTTCCCCAGTGGAGTCGCCAATTTGTTGGCCGAATAAATCGATTTTGCCGACAAGGCCGATTTTCCTAGTATCAAAAAATATCTAGCAACAAGTAGGACAAGCAAATCTATCTTTCTCTAAACATATACGATTCATAAACAAAAACTATAGACCCTACCTTAAGTCCAACGCTAGTTTGTGGCAGCCATCCTTCAACCGTCCGAAAGAGTTTCCTTTTGAGAATCTGCAATCACAAACAAGCACAAATCAAATAACACCTGCATAGCTAATATCATAAATCATGTTCATTATGGTGATCAAGGAATCCATAAAATAAACCATAAAACACAGCTTATTGAGAAAAACAAACTTGTTTGTATTAACTTTGAAGTAGAAGAACCTTACAACCTTTTCAGCCTTAATGTTGAACAAGCTCTTCCCGGGGTCTGAAACAGGAATTTCCTTTACTTTGACAAGCCTCACACTCTTCCAAATGAGATCAAAGAGGTATGTAATCTCTCCTCACAAAATCTCAATTAGGAAGATTAAGTTCCAGCAGCATTTCACCTCAAAAATATTCAGCTTTCAACCTCCCAAGTAACCAACCCAATGCTTCATTTTATAGTGCAGAGGAAGGAGGTTACAGGTCCACCTATGAAGGGATAGAGTCCTCCTTCAAAGGGATAAGCTCCTCACATCAAGGGGTTAGCTCCTTAAGGTATGGGATGCATGAACCTTAAGGGAGCGAACTTGCCACCTCAAGATTCCTTCCAGAAGCTTCTAGAAATGACTCAAAGTGAGTTTTTAAGAATATACTTGCGCCTTTTTGACTTTTACAGGGGTCCGCACCCATAACACAAGAGACGAGCGGTCATGTGCGCAGGGGACATGACCTTTAGATGCGAGACCGCAAGTAATGTTAAGAGAAAGTGTAGAACCGGAGTTTTAGAGACTTTTGAGGGCTTTCTCTTATTTTTAAGACTTGATATGAGGAACTGAGGCTTAAAACTTGCAAAGGAGGAAAGTATGAGTGGTAATGGACTCACACAGATTGCAGAATGTCAAGGTAACAATTTTTTGTGCAACATTTAGTGATTTAGCCGATTCTTTCCTTCACAGACTAGCGGCCCGCGCAAAGATTTTGCCATGCAATGACATGGTAAAATGGGTAGTTGAAGGTATCAACATGACAGATAGAACATTCTTTACATCTGATGGGAGAATATTTGGGTTCTTCAAGCCTGAGGATTTGAAGAAAATGTACCATATGCTAGAGCCTCAGAAGTGCTACAACAAATCATTCCTTGAAGCTTTCGTGAAGGAAAATGAAGTAGAGTCTAACCCCATGAAACAATGGATGCATTTCCCTCACAAACACAAGCACAAGTCATTCGGTATGTATTCTGTGGACTCTCTAGCATCTCCATATTGTTATGCTGCCGCAATGATGTGTAGATTTTTTGGAGGCCCCATTTCTGCTAAGTTTTCAATCGAAATGGTTCACTTAATAGAAGCGGCTTTGAATTATTATGTGATGGATTGGGCAACCATTCTATCAAATAAGATGGTTATCCAAATACTTGATAATAGGAAGAACAGGTTTGTTACCACCCGAGTGGTTCCCCATTTTATATGAGCTTATATATAGTTGACACCATTTGTTTTAACTCTGATTTTCCCAACATGGGATGGAAATGGACTGTGCAAGACCCAACCCCTATCCATATTTACCATAAATAACTATGGCAAAAGCAATAAAAGAAACATTTTTACAAACTTTTCCATGGCTTCATCCTACCCATTCATCAAGCCTTCTTTAATAGACCAGCCCCTTGGCTGTCTGAGGAAGCCAGCGTCTCTAACTTCAATTGGCAGTTGGTTTGGGGAAGAATTGTTTACATACTTTAGGGTTTATGGTAGTATCACTAATCCATATGTCCTTCCCCTGTATGTCCCAGATAAACTACTGGCTAGGGAAATAGCTTGTCAGACGGTTGAAAAGGGCCTTACAAAAAATCTCAAAGACTCCAAGAAACAGTTATGGCCTGCCTTTCCGATCTTAAGCGGTATCTATTCATTACATGACTACAAGCATGCACAAGATGAAGTTGAGAAAATAAGGGGTCTGAACCTAGCTATTATTTCCAGAAGAAAATATGACCCAAATAAAGTGGCTTATAATTTTACTACTCAGGTAAAGGTTAAGAAAGTCATCCATGAAAAAGATGAATTCGTTGACTTCTTCAAATCAGCAGAGACATTTGCGCAAGTGAGTCATCTCGCAAAGATCAAGCTGGGACCAAGAAAAATGGACCAATTCATTCAGTACAGGGTACAAAGGCTCCAATCAATACCACTGGACTTATTAAACACTACACCGGTCATCCATCAAACAGGGAAAATCACAGAGCCTGACATAGAGAAAACTTTGGGTGAAGCCGAGACAAGTGAGAAAGCCAGTGAACAGCTGGACACAGATGTTCACATTGATCCGGTGTTGATCAAAGAATGAGAACAATTTGACCTTCAGATTAATGGTCAAATTGATACCCAAAATGTTATCATGCCGCAATCTCCCTTAACACAACGACCCATAGTTCATGATCTTGTGGTTGAAAAGGCATCTAGCAAGGATTCAATTACGAGGGAAGTTGAGATAATCCCACCGTTAGATGTGTTTTATAGCCCTAAACACAGGGTTGTCGTCAAAAGGCAGAGGAAGAAGAGTAAAATAGACCAAGTATCGGCAACCATCTCTCAAGATGAATACGTGAATGTTATTTGGAAAGATTTAGAAGTTGATCCCTCCGAAGACTTGACCAAATTATCTCAGTTCGCAAGTGCATACACAACTACCACGATCGATAAAGCAACTCAAGTTAATCTATTGATCAAAGAAAAAGATCAAAAGATTAAACAACTTGAAGATTAGCTAAAGGTCGAGAAACAGAGGATTGATCAACATGCAATTGAAAGACAGCAACAGCTATCCCAAGAATTTGAACAGATGAAACTGGTGCATCATGAAGAGAATAAAGCTAAGGATGAACAAATAATGTAGCTTCAACTCTCATTAGAGCAATTCAAAGAAAATCCTAAAGTTGAAGAATTTATAAAAGAAGCCTTAGCAATAAATAACTTCTTATCTCAACAACTGACCCAACTCTGCCAAAAGATATCCCTTATTCATCCATTATGCATTAAAACCAACACACTAGTAGATCAAGTGGTCAATTCCAAATTGGAATTCGAGGATGCGGATGACAAAATTACAGATTATATCTCTTGCCAAAGCACAGAAAAGGGAAGGGCTACCAAATTTCCATTGATTGAAGAATCTCATAGAGAGATATTATTCTCAGAATGGGAGACACATCTGATTAAAGCAGAAAGGGCAACTTCAAGGGCCAGGGCAACAAAGAATAATATCATTGAATTGATAAATGATAATTTACACAGCGCCAACTTAATTTTTTAGTGTACTCCTGAAAATCTTCCTAAGGCAAAAATATTGGCAAAACAATGGAAGCAGGATTCGGTCACCAGAGAAGAAAAACTCAAAAAATTGAAGAGCCTCAATTGGGATACACATTAGATCTTTTTGGTTAAACCACATAGCCAACAAATGACGGTCAAATGTCTTGCAGATGCAGTCGATCACATGGTGCCCGAACTCTCAGATGCAGTGTACACAGGTAAATTACATGCTAGGATGAGTCATCCACAGGAAGTCCAAACGATGCTCAAGATTTGTCATCTAAAGCCACAGGAGGAATGATAGATGCAATGCATCTTTTGAAGTTATTCGCAATTCTATTTTTGTCATGAAGTCCCATATTTTTAGAGAGGCTATTACAACCACTTCAAGCATCTTTTACGAACAATTTGTTTTATTTTCACTATAAAGACCCTTTCATGTCGTTGGAAAAAGGGTTCCGAATTTGTATTAAAATTGGATTGAAGAAGGGAGCACTTTTGCACTTCTTAGTTAATTTTCATAGAAAGCAAGGATCAAGGTTCTATTTTTTGTTACTAGATTTCAAAAGGACTCGCATTTTTGTATCTTTTTTGGAGTTTTTGAGAATAAGAAGAACGAACTAGGTTGTTACTTCAATAGCATGTTTCAAAAACATATGGTACTTATATCTATGTCTTTTTGTTTGGCAATTTAACAATCTTTTGATTCAATATCGTTGTATATGTGAATGTCTAATCAATTCTGCATCTATATCACTTCTAAATAAATCTGGAATTGATATCCTAAACATGTATACTAGCAATTAATGTTATTATGATATGCGATTTGTATTTTGTTACTTTGTTTGAAGTAATCATCTTTCATCTTTCATGCTTAGCTTTTGTAATCATTTGTTTAATCTTTATTAGCGTTTGGTTAGCAGAAGTCATCATAAATCGCATAGATAGTAAGTTACCTGGGTTAAACATATATATGTGTGTGTGTGTGTAGATATGTTTGTATATTTTCATAAGTATTACAATCCAAACTATCTATCATCTTGTTACATAATTTAAACACCCACTCCTCAAATCACACCTTTACTGGGAAACTGGTCCCATATTATCTAGTCAGAACCACCATATCAAACAGAAAAGGAATTGTATTAAGGGCTGGACCGGGTGGTTATTCCCCAATGTTGTTGCCACGATTTTAGAGGCATCAACATTTTTGGTGCTAGAAGGAGGGCCTGACAGTGAATGGCCAGTAAATCTAAATCTATAGGCCATTCTAAGAGTAAAACTCCCTCACCATCACCTCCAACTTCTCCTTTTCATTCTAAATCTCATATTTCTAAGCGAGAAGTTGAAAAGAAAAATACAAAGCCCACTGTTGAAACCCTAAACAAGCCAGACAGTTCTTCTCCTGAACCTCCTGAAGTACAGTCTTTGATTCACAAACTCCAGGCGATTTCAATATCCCAAGAATAGTTTGAGTTATCCCAAGGCAGTGTTACTTCCCAATATATCCCATTGCAATCACTTACTAGGGAAAAGAGTGAAAAGCTTGGCATTCCACCAGTTGAATTCCCTCTACCAAGTCGAAAAAGGGCTAGAAAGACACCATCGAAATCTAACAGCGAGACTATATCCTCATCATCATCCATTCCATCCATACCATTGCAATGTCATACATCTATTTCCCAACTTCAGATCATAGTCCAAACAGGTACAGAAGCTTCAATATCCTCTACCCAATCACTTTCAACCGCTTCGTCACCCTCTTCTACTAATAGCTCAACAATGGCACATAATCAACCTCAACCAAGGCCATGGACCAACCCAGGAGCTATCAGAATGTCTACACCTTTGACCCAATTGCCAGCACATCCTAAAAAATGGCTACCTAAATTTAATCCTGACAATGGCCTATTAGTGGAAGAACATATAAACAATTTCATGTTATCAATTAACTTGAATGGAGTAACGGAAGAAGATGTTGTTGTTAGACTATTTCCATACACTCTACAAGGAGCAGATCATGGTAATTTCCGTTACCATGAGGTTCTATCAATAGCTAGGATGCTTTCCAAGAGCAATTTCAAACTAAGTTTGGAGACGATAGGTCTACAACAACTTTGATTAATGACCTCTCCAACCTGAAAGTCGAATCAAAAGAACCCATTAAGGACTTCAACTCACACTTCAATAAGTTGTTAAATAAAATACCTGTGGCATCCAAGCCTAGTGAGGAGGTCCGAAATGAATGGTACATTTTTGCTTTGCCTTCAAACATAGCCATCTTCATTAATATAGTTGCCAAACCAACATTAGCAGAAAATATGAAGGAAGCAATAGCTGTTGAAAAACGTATCTTGGCTTTGGAAAAGAAAAATGCTCTAGAGGAAAGGAAATCCAAGAAAGTTACCTTTAGAGATGATTCAAAGAAGAAAGCAACCAAGGATCTGTATGACATGGAAGGCTTACAAAAAGTTCTTAAAACTATGTCTAATGAAATGGTTGAAATAAAAAAGCAGGTAGCTGAAACTTCTACAAAAATACCATTTAGGAACTTTAAAAGAAATCAGCCAATTGATCCTAAACCACCTAATGCTATATCTAATGCAGAATCTGATCTGGATGATGATGAAAAAGAAGATACAATTTTATCAGCTGATGAAACAGAAGAAGATTAAATAGTTAAATGTCATGGAATGTAGGACTTTATTATACCCAACTCTGATAATGAAAGTGAACAGGAAGCTCTGCCAATAAACACCAGAAGTAAAAGTATAGAAGAGCCTAATCAATCAAATCAAAAGAAGAAAAACTCAAATCTTGTTACTAAAGAGAAAGTTCCCGCAAAGAAATCTCCAATTGCGTCTCCCCACAATCAACCTTTTTCGTCCAACCCTCCCTCATCATATAAAATGCTAATAGTTTCAGATTCCACAGATTATAACATAGTGGAAGATATGAAGAAGACTCGAGCAAATATTTCTCTGCATGAACCTAGCAAGCTCAAGCATCAACAAAAGTTGTTTCTTAAAGAATTCAATGCAATACCTTCTTCTCCTCTTCCAACTAGTGTATTATCAAAGGCTGCTAGAGGATCATGTAAGCCACCATCTGATAAGGTAGATGCTACCAATGTCGTTTCAGTTGGGGATAGATCAAATTCTCATACTCCTCCTTTTCTCTTGACTTATGAGATCTACTAGAAATTTGCATAACTACTTGATTTATTCAGGGGCTTCATCAAACATAATGCCATCATCAGTTTGCTCCAAGTTAAATATTGAACCCTAGAAGTCTGCAGTTCATATTGTCCAATTAGATCAAACTAAGGTTCAAGTTTTATGAGAAATAAATTCAGTTACTATCAGATTATCTGTTGATCCTAGGGTTGTCCAAAGAATTGATGTATTAATTGTTGACATCCCTGAGTTTTATGGTTTGATTCTTAGCAGATATTGGTCTGAAAAACTTCATGGTTGTATTTCAACTGATTGGTGTCACATGTGGCTTCCCTATAATGGGAAACCAAATCAAATCAAAAGTGACCGTGAAAAACATTTGACTTACGCAGTAACTGAGTTTGAAGAAGAAAATCAACCTGTAGCCTTCAATAATAACATTCTTGGAAACTATTCAGCTGAATCATTTTTTGGGAATTTCAATGCTCAGTAATCTCCTTTTCCTGTTAATAGTGTCATATCACAAGTCAAAAATTTCTCCCGTACCGATACTTCTAAGTGTGTTAGTGTTGTATATGAACTTATAGATAAACCTGTAAATAAGCCTTTATTTTGGTTTTTGTATTTTGATGGATCTAAATCTAATGACGGTGCAGGAGAAGGATGTATTTTAGTCAATCTTGAAGGAGAAAAAACAATGTTATCATGTATATTAAAATTTGAGTGTACCAACAATACTGCAAGATATGAAGCATTGATTCAAGGTCTCTATAAAGCAATAAGCCTGAATATCCAATATCTGAAAGTATTTGGTGATTCCGAAATTATCATTAAACAAGTGAGAAATACTATCCATTGTCTTTCGGGGCATCTGAAACATTATCAATCACTTGTTCAAGATCTCATAACTCATTTTCTGGCATTTGGCATTTCTCCTATTCCTAGATCTCATAATGTAGCAGCAGATCTCTTAGCTAATGTTGCTTCTAAACTCCTTCCATATAAAGATTATAGTCTAGATAGATTTTCTATTGAATTAATTTTTCGGCCATCTATCCCAGATAACGTCACCAATTGGCGTGTGTTCAATCATGATGAAGATATCTTAAATTTTTTGGCATTTGAAGGATCTTATGACGATCAAATTATTGATGAAAGAGATCATGATCTTCAATTAAAGCAGAGACACAATGAAAATCCTATTCCTAAATCTGTGGTCAAACTAGAGGATCTTTATTATATTAAGGATAGATTCAAAAAGGTCACTAATGCCAAACTTCAAAGTTCAACTTTAAGGTTTGAATTAGTAAATCTTGGCACTAATGCCAAACCACAAAATGTTAATCTAGGACTTGGACTTTCACCAGATGAAAGATTTGCTTTCATCAGATTATTGAAGAAATACAAAAATGTTTTTGCTTGGAATTATGAAGATCTGAAAACTTATGATACCTCTATCATTCAACACACAATTCCAATGATTTCCGATGAGAAACCTGTACAATAGAAACTAAGGAAAATTCACCCAATTCTTGAAAGTCAAATCAAAGCAAAGTTGAATAAATTCCTTAAAGCCAAAATAATCTTTCCTTATAAGGAGAGCTTCAGCGAAAATCACATATAGAAAGACCTTTGTCGACGCGTTTCGAACCAACTAGTGTGGTTCATCGTCAGGACAAGTTGAAGAAACAGATCCAGCTACACATGTTTAAATACACTGAGCAGAGACTCCAACGGCTATAAACGACTCTAGGACCCAGGTCAAATTTTATTCAATTATTTTTATTATTCCTGTTATATATATATTAAGAAATAATTCATGGAAATAATAAAAATTAGGTCCAACTAAATTTAAAAATTACCTTCTTAGAATAATGACCTTAGTAAAAAAAAAAATTAATATTATTGTATTAATATTATTATTATTTCACACTATTATTATTAATATTTATTTATTTCATAATAACAATAATATTATATAAATAATGGAAGTAAGAAACATTAGGTCCAAATAAATAAATAAATAACAACTATTTAAGAGTCAATCACTTAATAACTAAATTAATACAAATAATAACCTAAGGTTGTTAGTGTAAATTAAATAATATTCTTTTTAATAAATGAATGGGAATAAGAAAAATATGGGATTAATATTCTTTATAATATAATTAAATAATATCCTTTTTAATATAATATATGGTTATTATTACAAGTTTTTTATTATGGAAATAACTAAACTAATGGTAAGTATAAATTATTAATTTAGTTAAAAACAAAATTCCTAAATTCATGTATATATGAGTAAGGTGCTTATTTAATTCATTAATTATTCTTAATGTTATTAGTTTGTTAAGGTGAAAAATAATTTTTAACGGTTAGTTTATATAAAAAGGTGAGTGAGAAGTTTATTATCAGTTACTTATTCTTAATGTCATACTAATATGTTTGTAAGATTATTTAAATATATTAATTAATACTAATTATTATAATTGTATAATATATATATATATATATAAAAAAAATAATAAAAATAACACTAAGAATAAAAGTAAAAGAAGTCAAACAATAACTTAAACTAGATCTAACAAACCAAAACACCAATAATATAAAAATTGATCCAAAAACAAAAAGTAAGTGTTAACCGCAGGTCAATAAATTCACTTTATAAAAACAAGATCAGATCAAAACTCAAGATACCATAAATCCAAAAATAAAGAAGGATAATCATTCGAGTAGTAGTAAATCGTTAAAAGAGGATAAACATAATAATATTAAGAAATAGATAACGGTATATATAGTATATATAATCGACAAGAACACTTAGGAAAGCAGAATCATCAATCTGGAAAAACGACAAGGAGAAACAGGAGGCGAAGGACGGGAGAAAAATCACACGAAAACCACAAGAACAGGTAGAACAGAAGGTACCAGGGAGAACAATGAACGAGCCCTAGACCAACACGGGGGGGAAGGGGGAAGGAGCCCTACAAAAGGGCAGGGATCCAACATCTACTTACCTTCCAGCCATCATCTCTGTTAAGAATTTCAATAGCTTCCCTCAATTTGCGATGATGGAACTGAGCAACCTTGGCAATGACTTTGGCCTCCTCAATACAGACATGGTGCTTTGTCCTTTCCACATGCTCAGCTAAGGCTGAAGACTTAGTTCTCCCATGCCTCAGGTCAGCAGCATGTTCACAAATTCTTTGTTGGATGGAGCGCCCTGTTTCCCCTATATAGGGAGTCCCACATGAACAAGGAATCAAATAAACACCCTTCATGTCTTTAGGGTTAACAGGGTATTTCACCGACCGAAGGGAATTACGAATGGTCCTGAGGGGCTTGAAGGTTGAGGGAATATCAAACCTCCTAAGGATACGAGCAATCTTGTCCGTAGTCCCTTGGACATAGGGAAGATGGACACCTCGACGATGCTCTCTAGGTTCTTTCTTTAATAAAGCAATCTTGGAGGCTTAATAATAATAGTGTGAAATAATAATAATATTAATACAATAGTATTAAAAAAAAAATTACTAAGGTCATTATTCTAAGAAGGTAATTTTTAAATTTAGTTGGACCTAATTTTTATTGTTTCCATGAATTATTTCTTAATATATATATAACAGGAATAATAAAAATAATTGAATAAAATTTGACCTGGGTCCTAGAGTCGTTTATAGCCGTTGGAGTCTCTGCTCAGTCTATTTAAACATGTGTAGCTGGATCTGTTTCTTCAACTTGTCCTGACGATGAACCACACTAGTTGGTTCGAAACGCGTCGACAAAGGTCTTTCTATATGTGATTTTTGCTGAAGCTCTCCTTATAACTTTGATGGATCATAGAAGCCTCAATTCTACAATAATCTTTCCTATCATACATTCTAAACAGGTCTCAAATTTAGTACCTGTGAAGAAAAAGAATGGTGATATTAGGATTTGCAAAGGCTTTAGGAATCTCAACAAAGCATGTCAAAAAGACAATTTCCCATTACCAACAATGGAGCAGATACTTCAATCAGTAGCTGGCTCAGAGTTAATGTCTTTTCTTGATGGTTTTTTAGGATACAATTAGATCCTGGTACATCCAGACGATAGATTAAAGACTACTTTCAAAACCAAATGGGGAACATTTTTGGTTTGATAAATGTTGGAGCTACTTTCCAACGAGCCATGGATATAGCCTTCAATGGTTTGATCAATAGGACAGTCGTTATTTACTTAGATGACATAACTGTCTATTCTAAGAAAAAGAGCAACCATTTGCATGATTTAAAGCAGATCTTTGATCGTTGCAAAAAATATGGGATTTCCTTAAGTCCCAAGAAATCATTCTTTGCTCTTAATGAAGGTAAACTTTTAGGGTTTATTGTATCCAAAAATGGCATATACATTGATCTTGACAAGATAAATGAGATTTATGATATCCCTTTTCCACATAATAAGAAATCTATGCAATCACTTTTGGGACAGATAAATTTTGTGAAAAGATTTGTTCCAGATTTTTCTCATATTGTTTTACCCTTGCAATCCATGATTAAGAAAAATTCAGTCTTCAAATGGGGACATAACGAAATAGAGGCTTTTGACTCGATCAAACAAGCAATCGTTAATGCTCCTGCATTGAATACTCCGAATTTTTCTAGTCATTTTATTTTGTATACTTTGGCCACTGAAACATCTTATGATGTTGTTTTAACACAAATCAACGATCAACGGGTAGAAGCACCTATATCCTTCTTTAGTTCTAATTTGTAGGGTGTTGAGCTTAATTATTCTGAATTTGAGAAACAAGCCTTCGTTGTGTTTAAGTTTATTAAACATTTTAGACCTTTCCTCCTAAAAACACATACAAAAGTGATAGTCCCATTTTTTGCAGTGAGACAATTGCTAATTCAAAGAGAAGTAGGAGAGAAAAGAGCTAATTCGGTAACAGCATTACAAGAATATGACATTGATATTAAACCAACGAAAATTGTGAGAGGGCAAGGTTTTTGCAGGTTATTGGCAAGAGCTTCCAATATACCAGATCATGAAGATTCAGCTAGTATTGCACAAGTAAATGAGATAAGTATAATTGATTCTGAATCTCGATATATTGATCTGATTTTTTACTTAATAAATGGATATGCTCCCCCTGAGTTCAGCTACAAAAACAAACATGCTTTAAAGTTAAAAGCCAAACACTATGAAATCGTTGATAATGTGTTATTCAAGAGAAATTATGATTATGTTCTATTAAGATGCCTCGAAAAATCTGAAGCACAAAAGGTTTTACAGGAATTGTATGATGGCCCAGCTGGTGGACATTTTGGAGGAGACACTACAACACACAAAATATTGCATGTTGGGTATTACTAGCCGACTTTATTCAAAGATACTAATGACTATGTGAGGAAATGTAAAATATTCCAGACTGTTAGTGGGAGGCAAAGGAAACCAGTGTTTCCTTTACAACTAGTTAATATTGAACAACCATTTGAGAAGTGGGGGCTTGATATAATAGGAGAAAGTGTTCCTCGTTCTTCCAAGTAGCACAAATATATCCTTACAGCCACCGACTACTTCACAAAGTGAGTAGAAGCAATTCCACTAAAGGTAGCAAATTTTGATGCGATTATTGAATTTATTGATCATTTCATCATCACCAGGTTTGGTTTACCTAATGCGATTATTTTTTATAATGCATCTTATTTTTTTGGAAATAGTATAGTTGAATTTGCTCTTAAGAGAGGTTTTAAGTTAAAATACTCTACAAATTACTATCCACAAGGAAATGGCTTAGCAGAGTCAACTAACACAAATCTCATCAGGATTATTAAAAGGATTGTTGATCAAAACCAAAAGAATTGGCATAAATATTTAGTATTTGCACTATGGGCAGATCATATAACGCAGAAGGCCTCAATTGGTACTTCTCCTTTTAACTTAGTGTATGCGAAAGACATTGTTATTCCACCAAATCTAGCCCTCCCATCACTAGCCCTAGTACAATTCATTGAAGAAACTCCTTCTTCCTCTATTCAATTAAGGTTTGATCAGATTCTTAAATTAGATGAGGAAAGAGAAAAAGCCAAGATTACTCATGCTAAACATCAGCAAGTCATTAAATCTTCTTTTGATGCAAGTTTCGCCGGCTCAAAAACATTACAGATTGGTGATGTCATTTTAAAATGGGACAAAGCACGTGAAGACAAAGGTAAGCATACCAAATTTCAGAAAATGTGGCTTGGGCCATTTTAGATCATCAAAAAGGTAGGCTCATCAACATTTTTACTGCAAGACTTATCAAGAAAGAAAGATTCTCTTCTTGTGAATGGGCTTATCTTCAATAAATTCTTTCCCTAAGGAGGTAACCCCTTCTTATCTGTACATATTCTTTTTATGCAAATTTTTATTCCTTTCAATAATTTTGTAAATAGTCTACCATTGGCCTTCTACTATTGAAATCTCTTTGAAAACATATTGTGAATATCCACTTTTAGAAAGTAGAAACTTTTAAGGAAGTGATTATATTTTGGGAAATTAGATAAACATCATAAAACTCTGAGATGTTATTTGAAATTGTGAAATCTTTGAAACCAAGAAAGCATAGTGAATCATTTCAAGTTGAATCAATTAAGAGAGGTTATTTTATAAAAAGTAAAGACTTTCTAAGACTAAGCATCTACATCTCTACAATTGTCATCCAATAACTCTTAAGGAGTCAAAGATTCACTCCATCCATTAGGATTATGGTTTTTTAGAGTGTAATTCTAAAATATATCTAATTTAAAAGATAAGAGGTCTCATTACGAGCCTGCTTACCATGATCATAGGAAACTAATGAAACTAACATTTCCAATACTGCATACCAAAATAGGGTAATGGTTTATAATCATAAGACAAGGGGTCTCATTACGAGCCAGCTTGTTCAGTTCAATTACAATCAGTGAATGGCATTGTCATCTTCTGGCTCCCAAACCAAGACAATGGCTTTTATCCAAAAAAGAACAAAGAAAACAATGAAAAATGAAAAATGAAAATATATATAGATATATCTTTCTGAACTTATCTTTAAAAGATTATTTTCCTTGTTGGATGGGATAATGAGTAATTGATGGTTAAAAGGTAACCCTATCGAGACTATAGATGTTTGCTGGCAGCAGTGGCTTTACCTATGACAAAAGAGTAAATTCAAAAGCTAAGTTGTAGAAGCCCCCTACTTTATATTTAACAACCAATCAGGGCTTGAAGAAACTATAAATGTTTTCATTAATAATAAGGGTTTGTAAAAGAAATTTTAAAATTGATCAATTTTTCTTATTCAAAGTAATTTTGTTTTTCTAACAGATTTCAAAGTAGTTTCCTTCTCCTCAATTGTTTGTACTAAAGAAAGTGTTAGAAATTCCATCTTTTTAAAACAGAGATAACTGGTTCTTTCAGTGAATCGCCAATTGTTGTGCTATACAACAACCCCCCCATTTTATTTTTTTCTTAATGTTATTCTTAGATGCTAAATAAGAAATAGGGCCCCTTAAATTTATAAAAAACAATAAAATCTTTATATATAAATCAATTTCTTTGTTTCTCGTTTTTAAATAAAAGTGCTTCAAAAAACCCTCTAAAAACAGCACACATCGCATGCGCTTAAGGCCAAAAGAATTCAATCTAAATATTAGTGTAGAAATGGGAAGTTACCGCACAATTCTAAATGTTAGGTTTCTTAAAACAATTCATCGGTGAACATGCGATTGTGATAAAACTATCGCATATTGCTAATTTAGACAAATAAGTTGTAATGGGCCATTGAAACTTTGCGATGCGATAGGATTCTCGCATATCGCTAAAAAACCATATGAGGCCACACTTGAAAAACTTGCGATGTGATATGTATTGATCGCATATCGCAATCCCAACAAAAATAGATAAGACTCGCTTTGGGGGAATGCAATGCGATGATAAAAATAAATAAAGTGATAATAAAAAGAAAATATTATGTGGGCGGGCAAATAAGGATTTCTCCAACTCTTTGTGCCAAGTCATCATGCATCGCAATCGCATAAATTCTAAAGGCTTTTAGAACATGGCGCTTACACCTCTCGATTTGCAATATGTGATGGCTCTCAGAATATTAAAATAATGTATATGGAAATCGCTCACCGCAAAATCGGTAGATTGATGGCACGCGTTATAATTAGACCTTGGGAAGAATGCGATGTGATCTATTTATTGAAGCATTTAAGTTTGACGTCGTTCAATACAACAAGGCATTAAGAACAGTAATGACTTCAGTCCTTCAAAGATTTCATCCTGCGTGTTAATATCAATTCATAAAACAAAATATTTCTCACCAAATACTCCTACCCTAATCTTCGAATGTACTATTATCGCCACTATTTGTTCAAGCAATAGTCACTCTAAAGGTTTAAGTTTATCGCTCTTTGTTGTTTCATATAATTGCAGTTTGAATTAGGAAGTATGCAGCCATCCAAAATGACAAAGAAGGCTCGAAAGACGAAAGCTTCCCCTGTAGTAGCCGAAGGAATAGAAAAGGTTGTGTTAATCTCAAATACGACATGCCAGGACTGTGGGAAGATTTCATGGGAAGGAATATATGATATGCTGGAAAAGGAAAACCCAAAGGTAACAGAAGGACAGGCAACGGCTGACAAACCTGCAGAGTTAGAGAATACACTTAGTGATTTAGCCGATTCTTTCCTTCACAGAATAGCGGCTCGCGCAAAGATTTTTCCATGCAATGACATGGTAAAATGGGTAGTTGAAGGTATCAACATAATAGATAGAATACTCTTCACATCTTATGGGAGAATATTTGGGTCTTTCAAGCTTGAGGATCTGAAGAAAATGTACCATCTGCCAAAGCCTCGAAAGTGCTACAACAAATCATTCCTTGAAACTTTCGTGAAGGAAAATGAAGTAGAGTCTGACCCCATCAAACAATGGAGGCATTTCCCTAACAAACACAAGCACGAGTCATATGGTATGTATTATGTGGACTCTCTAGCATCTCCATATTGTTATGCTGCTGCAATGATGTGTAGATTATTTGGAAGCCCCAATTCCGCTAAGTTTTCAATCGAAATGGTTCCCTTAATAGAAGCGACTTTGAATTCTTATGTGATGGATTAGGCAACCATTCTATCAGATAAAATGGTTGTCCAAATACTTGATTATAGGAAGAACAGGTTTGTTACCACCCGAGTGGTTCCCCCATTTTATATGAGCGCATATATAGTTGACACCATTTGTTTTAACTCTTATTTTCCCATCATGGGATGGAAATGGATTGTGCAACACCAAACCTATATCCATATTTACCATAAAGATGTGTGGCAAAAGCGATATAAGAATTTTTTTTACAAAATTTGACATGGCTTCATCCTACCCATTCATCAGGCCATCTTTAATAGACCAGCCCCTCGGTTGTTTGAGGAAGCCAACGTCGATCTAACTTCAATTGGAAGTTGGTTTAGGGAAGAATTGTTTACATACATTAGGGTTTATGGTAGTATCAATGATCCACATGTCCTTCCCCTGTATGTCCCAAATAAACTACTGGCTAGGGAAATAGCTTGTTAGACGGTTGAAAAGGGCCTTACAAAAAATCTCAAAGACATCAAGAAACAGTTATGGCTTGCCTTTCCAATCTGATGCAGTATCTATTCGTTGCGTGACTATAAGCATGCACAAGTTGAAGCTGAGAAAATAAGGGATCTTAACCTAGTTGTTATTTCCAGAAGACAATATGACCCAAATAAAGTGGCTTATAATTTTACTACTCAGGTAAAGGTTAAGCAATTCATCCATGAAAAAGATGAATTCGATGACTCCTTCAAATCAGCAGAGACATTTACGCAAGTGAGCCATCTCACAAAGATCAAGCTAGGACCACAAAAAATGGACCAATTCATTCAGTACAGGGTACAAAGGCTTCAATCAGTACCATTGGACTATTAAACGCTACACCGATCATCCATCAAATAAGGAAAATCACAAAGCAAATCATAGAGCAGGACATAGAGAAAACTTCGGGTGAAGTCGAGACAAGAGAGAAAGCCAGTGAACAGTTGGACACAGATGTTCACATTGATCTGGTGCTGACCAAAGAATGGGAACAATTTGACCTTCATATTAAGGGTCAAAGTGATACCCAAACTGTTGTCACACCGCAATCTCCCTTAGCACAACAACCCATAGTTCATGATCTTGTGGTTGAAAAGGCATCCAACAAGGATTCAACTGCGAGGGAAGTCGAGATAATCCCTGAGAATCCTTCATCAGAGATTATATTGAGTATTGAGGAAATCCCACCATTAGATGTGTTTTATAGCCCTAAACATAGGGTTGTAGTCAAAAGGCAGAGGAAGAAGAGGAAAATAGACCAAGTATCGGCAACCATCTCTCAAGATGAATACATGAATGTTATTTGGAAAGATTCAGAAGCTGATCCCTTCGAAGACTTGACTAAATTATCTCAATTCGCAAGTGCATACACAGCTGCCACGATCGATAAAGCCACTAAATTTAATATATTGATCAAAGAAAAAGATCAAAAGATTAAACAACTTGAAGATCAGCTAAAGGCCGAGAAACAGAGGATTGATCAACACGCAATTAAAAGACAACAACAGCTATCCCAAGAATTTAAACAGCTGAAACTAGTGCATCATGAAGAGAATAAAGCTAATAATGAACAAATAATGTAGCTTCAACTCTCATTAGAGAAATTCAAAGAAAATCCTAAAGTTGAAGAATTTATAAAAGAAGCCTTAGCAATAAATAACTTCTTATCTCAACAACTGACCCAACTCTACCAAAAGATATCCCTTATTCATCCATTATGCGTCAAAACCAACACATTGGTAGATCAAGCGGTCAATTCTAGATTGGAATTCGAGGATGCGGATGACAAAATTACAGATTATATCTCTTGCCAAAGCACAGAAAAGGGAAGGGCTACCAAATTGCCAGTGATTGAAGAATCTCATAAAGATATATTATTCTTAGAATGGGAGACACAATTGATTAAAGCAGAAAGGGAAACTTCAAGGGCCAGGGCAACAAGGAGTAATATCATTGAATTGATAAATGATCATTTACACAACGCCAACTTAATTTTTGAGTGTACTCCTGAAAATATTCCTAAGGCAAAAATATTGGAAAAACAATGGAAGCAGGATTCGGTCACCGGAGAAGAAAAACTCAAAAATTGAAGAGCCCCAATTGGGATACACATTGGATCTTTTCAGTTAAACTGCATATCCAACAAATGTTGGTCAAATGTCTCGCAGATGCAGTCAATCACATGGTGCCCGATCTCTCGGATACGGTGTACACAGGTCAATTGCATGCCAGGATGAGTCATCCACAGGAAGTCCAAACGATGCTCGATATTTGTCAACTAAAGCCACAAGAGGAATGATAGATGCAATGCATCTTTTGAAGTTATTCGCAATTCTATTTTTGTCATGAAGTCCCATATTTTTAGAGAGGTTGTTACAACCACTTCAAGCATATTTTACGAACAGTTTGTTTTATTTTCACTATAAAGACCCTTTCATGTCATTGGAGAAAGGGTGCTAAATTTGTATTAAAATTGGATTGAAGAAGGGAGCACTTTTGCACTTCTTAGTTGATTTTCATAGAAAACATGGATCAAGGTTCTACTTTTTGTTACCAAGGACTCACATTTCTGTATCTTTTTTGGAGTTTTTGAGAATTAGAAGAACAAACAAGGCTGTTACTTCAATAGCACATTTCAAATACATATGATACTTATATCTATGTCATTTTGTTTCATGTTAGGCAATTTAACCGTCTTTTGATTCAATATCATTGTATATGTGAATATCTAATCAATTTTGCATCTATATCATTTCTCAATAAATCTAGAATTGATATCCTAAACATGTATACTAGCAATTAATGTTATTATGATATGCGCTCTGTATTCTGTTACCTTGTTTGAAGTAATCATCTTTCATGCTTAACTTCTGTGATCATTTGTTTAATCTTTATTAGCATTTGGTTAGCAAAAGTCATCATAAATCGCATAGATAGTAAGTTATCTGGGTTATATAATATTATATATGTATAGTCATAGTAGACATACTATACGGAAAGCTACGACAGCGCAATGAGATATTAACACGGAGAGATGCTACATTGTAATATGGCTATACGTGTAAACAAGTAGTGGTTAATGTATATATATAAGGAGTATAATAACATGTATAACTAGTAAGTGATAAACAGAGCTGTATAGCGATCTGAGATAATATGTAAAATGTATATGTATACAGTGTAGTACGACTGGTCGAAGATTATGATTATACATGTATAATAGCAAGTAATATTTGTCTAAGTATGTATATGTAGGGAATGTATATAAGTCAACGATACAATCTACATATACATCAATAATACAATTACATATAATTATATATATATACACACACACACACACACACATATATATATGTTTGTATTTTCATAAGTATTATAATCCAAACTATCTATCATCTTGTTACATAATTTAAACACCCACTCCTCAAATCACACCTTTACTGGGAAACTAGTCCCATATTATCCAGTTGAAGCCACCATATCAAACAGAAAAGGAACTATATTAAGGGTCGGACCGGGTGGTTATTCCCGAATGTTGTTGCCACGATTTTAGAGGCATCAACAGTACCATGTGAGATTAGGTTAAGAATTATGACTAACTGCCATTTACAAAGGGTCTGGGCCATTTTAAACATCACAATTAAAGATTAACGTTTCATTTTGATCTATGCGAGGATTTGTGGAAGTCAACATAGATATATTTACAGTTCTGAGCAGAAAGCGACAAGCTTGGTTGTTCATGGGAATTTTGAAGACATATTTTTTTCTTAAAATGGTTCAGGCCACAAAGTATTACAAAGAGAACTTAATTCTGGTTAATGATTGACAAATTATTAGTCAGTGAGATGTCGTGAGAGTGTTACTAGGGTTGTTCGTAATTTGACTTGAGTTTCAAGGGTTGATTTATATGGTGTTCTGAAATTTGACAAAAATTCCATTATAGTTATGTAAGAAAGTTGTCGAACATGGATCATTTGGATTTTGATTCTCAAAGTGTCCACAACCACCCTCAACAACAACAACATGGTTACTATGCGCATATGCAACAACACATACATGCCACTTCTCAAGGACATGCAAGCGACCACCATGTTCATCTGCATGATGCGCACATGCAAGGTCATGTTGAGGGAGGTGTCAGTGACCACCTGGAAGCCCAAAGAGGAGAGTCGCAACATCTCAACTTGCAATACATTCATGAACATAAGCATTTGCCACCATAGTGATGATAATGGGTTGGAAGAAGACCAAGATGATGGTGATGGCAAGAACGATAGCATGGAGGGCGATATTCCATCCTCTAAATGTAACCTTGGAGATTCCTAGAAGATTTTACTTGTTCGCTCTCAGGAAACGAATCAACTCACTCTTTCATACTAGGGAGAAGTTTATGTATTTGATAGTGTGCCACCTGAGAAGGTAACTTGATGTTTGTGTTTATGTTTATTAATTTTAGTTTTTCATTAAAAAAGGCATCTTATTTTTCATCCATTCTCACAAAAACAAATGCCATACAATCATACATTACTTGGAAGTAGAGATTTGTAGTTTTCTCTTCCAACATAGACAAGAATAGCCAGTAAATCTGCTTTGGTGTCAATCGCAAATGGCTCCAATTTTATTTTGAAACTACCTAATCTAGCATGATAGTTAATGAATAAATTATATTTGTACGTAACTCACCCAAGTGTAACATGGCAACATCTCCATTAAAGGTTTGCCTGAGAATTATTTTTCCATAGGAAGGAGATGCATGTTGTCTCGCTCTTTCCTGTTTGTCTAATGATCCATTTGTTTGTTTGTTTTTTTTTGTTAAACCTTTGATATTATTTGGAGAGAGTTTAATTGTTGCACATGTACTTTAAAATCTCTCTAAGCATTGCATTGTTCTATTTGCACTAAAGATTATTTGTTAGTTAGTCGAAAACAAATTTATCGTTGGATGGTTAATGCATTGTTTGTTTTGTGACTTTTGGCACCATTTTCATGTCATTCTGATGACATAGAGACAAACTTTATCTGGTTAAATGATATTGTTTCCTTTGCTTTGCTGACTTTTGTCGGGCTAATTCAACCTTGTTTCAACATCTTTGGTTTTCAATGTTTGACATGTCCTTAACATTTGGTTGGTATTATAGTTCACTTGAGTCTGTTTCAAGACTTTTTTTTTCAATGTTTGGCATGTTATTCTTGTCTTTGTTAGTAACTTGTTGACTTCTTAATAATTCTTTTTTTTTTTTTTGTTTTGATATATATATATATATATAATATATAAATATATATATATATATATATATATATATATAATATACATATACATTTTTACAGTGGAATTGGCAACAGGGGCAGCCTTGCGACTCTGGTTACATGGGGTCGATTCTGACCGCTACCTCTATAACCACTGGGAGTTGCGTCGGCCCCTTTATACAGCTCCAGGGTAAGTCTAGACTATTTGAACTCGTGACCTTCAGTATGGAGCCCGCCTTTCTAACGAACTTCACCGCATTGTGATTACCAACTCGCCTACCCCGTGGGGCTGACTTCTTAATAATTCATGCCAACTCTCTTATTATAATTAGTTGATATCATTTTTTTAAATATATCTTCTTAGTGAACTATGGACTTTTCCTTTTATAGTAAAAAGTTATTCGCTTTCATCAAAGGAACTTAGCTCAAATGCTATGGTTCATGATTTGTGTTCCAAGTAGCGTTTTTTTTAGGGTAAAAGACTATTGACATCTTATTAGATCATGTTCTCACACAACAACGACTATTATAATTAATTCTTATGGATTTTTTTTCTTTTCAAATCCAACTTCTCCTAATTGTGAAGATGAATCTTGGTGAAGGCATAATGACTTATGGTTGTTGAAGAATTTTTAAAATTTTTATTTTATTTAAATTAGTAGATATGTGTTAAAATTAAAAGTTTGAGTTATAAAATTGGCACATTTTAGGTGTTCAAAAAGTTTCAAAAGCTCATTTCAAACAATCAAAAATCACAAATTCGCTCCAAAAGATTGAGTGCTAAAGCCCACTGTTATGGAATAGTTTTGGTGTCGAGCAAGAAGACTACAGTGTGTTGTAGATTCATTTTTTTGTCTAGCTCTTTGAAGTTGTCCCTCAAGTTGTATTTACGTGACTCATGGAACTGACTATGCTAAAACTGATCCATTTTGTTTTCACAACTTTCCTGATTTTTCCAAATCTTATATTCCTTCCGTATACCTTTACACATTTAGTGACAATTACTAATATAATATAACTGAATATATAAATCTTAATATATTATTTACGTAATATGACATTCTCTATGGACTCATGGAAATCATTCTTGTAAATTGCATATATATACTCACGTCAAATTTAACAAAAGAAAATACTCTAACTAATAAATACATTTATTTCAAATTTTAGTTTTTAATAATATTAATTAAATTTTCAAATTCCAAATTCTTTTATTAAATTAATAAAATTCTCAAATTCCAACTTTTAATAATGAATACAACTTTAATACAGATATGACCCATATAATTGAAATCCTCCCATTACATTTGTGTACTACACAAATGCGAAGTAGTCGGCCATACAGCAATTTGGTTTTAAACGCACCGTGTTGTTTGTGTGCCAACATATGACGTGGATTCAACGTAAATACCCTTCTGCCATAAATGCGAATCTCTTTGTTCACATTGCTCTTTTCGAGTTTAACTTGGCCAACTTTCGTTCAGTGAACGTTGGGGTTTCGAGTTTAACTTGGCCAACTTTCGTTCAGTGAACGTTGGGGTTGGGGTTGGGTTTGGGTTTGGGTGCAAGGTTAATTTTATTTGGTATTTTCGGAGAGGAAAAAACATCATCCATTCTTATTGAGTAAAATGGAAAATGGAGTATAATTGCAGAAAAAAACATAAAATAAAATATATAGTGTCCAAGCTGGCGCACCCAGGTGTAATTGGGGAAATGCTATTTCCAACCCTATAGCAAAGTTAATGCGCCCTGACATGGCCGCTCGATAGCCAGATATAACACGCCGTTTTTTTTTTCCTAGTCATCACTGCGCGCATGTTATATCTGGGTATCGAGCGGCCATGTCAGGCCGCATTAACTTTGCTATAGGGTTGGATATAGGAGTTGCCGGTGCAATTAAGCTTTGAAACTATAAATTTTTAGTGAGTTCCATTTTTATTTGGTATTTATTAAAATGTAATCATACATGGGATAGCTTAATATTGGTTTTTTTTGTTTGTTTTTTATTTGGTTTTATTTTAAAATTTGATAATTGTTTGATAGGTTTTATAGCTCAAGCATGTATTTAACTTCATGTATCATTTAAAATAAAAATAAAATATTCTCTAAATAAAAAGATAATGTCAAATGAGTGGTTGAATAAGGTGCTTTATCACAATCAATTTAAAACTCCGTAGTCTAATATGTTATTTAAAAAATGAATTGTTTTTAGTGAGACTTTTTTGAAGCTTTTCTGGTGTGTGTTTCCTGGTCTATTTTTTTCTAAAATCCAGTAGGAATTTATTGAAATCACATGGTTGATGGGTAACCACTACACAATCGAAGTGACCTATGAGTTTTTTATGGTGTTGAATCCATATATATAGTAAAAAATACCAGTTTAAACAACACAAATCAAGATTTCAACTCAATTTTTTCCATCAGATTCCAACACCAAAAAGTCCAAAAAATCAGACTAAAGACGACTCCTTTAAAAAATATCAATAATAATAAAAAATCAATGTAAGTCATAAATAAAATTTCAAGTAGTTGTATTTAAAAATATATTTAAAAAACATTTTAAAGTAGATAAATAAAATATTTCAATGCCCACTTTAAATAAATTATTCAATGTTGACTAAGTAAATATTTTTAAGTGTTGGCCCTTTCTTAGGTATATTTTTTAGTAAATTTTATTTGAAATCTAGTTTGGGTTTTCAAAGGATTGAATCTATTTATTCATTTAAAAATGCAATTTAAATAATGAATGTATATAGTAACTACAAATCTATTAAGCTTTGAGAGGGGTCAAATTCCTTGAGGTGCAAACCTTTTTTTACGGTATTCAACTCTAAAATAAGTTTGAACCTCAAAAGATTGAATTCCTCTTGGAGCCTGCTAGATCTGTGGTTAAGATGGATCTATAGTAGTAAAATATTTTAATGCCTAAAGAGAAAATGTAACTTAAAAAAAAATCAATTAATCCCTAATAAGTGTAATAAGAGAAAGATATGTAATTTATTCAACTCCTAATATAAAACTAATATGTGGTTTTTATTTTTTATTTTTTCATAAAAGTTAATGTCAACATGGATTTGAACTCACAATGAGTGTCTTAATAGTGCACCCATTCAACGAAAATCCAAAGCCCAATGGGCTATTATGTGTCATTTAAAAAATATTAATAATAATAATAATATCATGGTTGGTCATAAATAAAATATTCCAATATGCGAATTTAAGTAATATTTACGTGTATTTACAAATATAACAAAAAAAACATTTTAATGTGACAATGTGGTCCATAAACAAAATATTTCAATGCCCATGTCAAGTAAAATATTTCAAATTTAAGCATATTTACAATTATGAGTTGTCTATATGTGAGACTTTTTGGACTTTCCGATGAATTTCTGGGTTGAATTGACAAAAAAATTTGTGGTGAAATCTTGATTAGTGTTGTTTAAGCTAGTTTTTTTTACTGCATATATGGTTTTACACCCTCAAAAAAAAAATTGTGGTGAAATCTTGATTAGTGTTGTTTAAACTATATTTTTTACTGCATATATGGTTTTACACCCTCAAAAACCCCTGGGGCACTTCAATTGTGGAGAGTTCAACCATAGAACTTGTGATTTCAATGAATCCTTATAGACAAATTAGATCCGAAAATAAACCAAAAAAATTTCAAAAAGTCTCACTTATACACAACGAATTTACAAATATATTAACAAAAACATTTTAATGTGGACAATGTGATCCATTAACAAAATATGTCAATACCCATATTAAGTAAAATATTTCAATGTCAATTATATAAATATTTATACATTTTTTTTTTTTCCTTTTTTAGGTATATTTTGGAACAACTTGGGGAATAATTGGTTGGAATTGCAAGTTTAAGTTGTGTTAAATAGAACTAGTATAGATCCATCTAATCTATTGATGTATAGTTGTTTTACTAGCCACATGTATTGGCCGCCGGCTGATCATCCAATCAGAGTTGTATTTGGGTCCCTTATCTCGCATCCCCTCGACACTCGCTGCTTAATAACCCTCTAATCCCGCATGCAACCTGGAGACGTGGCTTCTCCACAAACGCCAGCATTTTCTATATATTCCACTGCATAAAAGGTCCCTGGTTCCCTACCCCTCGCTCCTGTGCCCCTGGCAAGGGACGCTTCGTCCATCTGCCTTAGACTCTGTTTTTTTGCATGACTATTACATTTCCTGGTCCGAAGTGCCATTCTCTGGTTCATTTGCTGGTGGCGTTAGATTCTCCCTCATGCTGTTGCTCCTCCAGGTATGTTTCATAACCTCTTTATGCCATTCTCTGCGTATACATTTTAATGTTATCCGGATTCTGAACATGTTTCTTACACATCCCATATTATACTGGGCTCCATAATTAGATTCTGTGTTTTTACATCTCTGCTTTATCATGGTCTTCTGCGGATGTGGATCCCCCCTGGGAATCTCTCTTTGGCTACAACTCATATTGTTTGCATCATATATTATCACTGCTCTAGCTGTTATATTTTCATGCATGATTGTTATTTACTGTATCTGGTTTATTATTCGGCTCAGTTAGCATGTCTGTGGGTTGTCTTTCGTTCTTGAAGAGGCATTTTTTCATTTACCAGCCATTCTCAGATTTACGTCTCCGTATCGGCTCCTGGTGGTGTATTATCTCTGTTTACTGTCGCTGCCTCTCGTGTCATAGCAACCCTGCGTCTTAGCCGCCCCCTCTTCGTTTTCGATATGCGGTTTTCCTCCTGGTGAGGCTTCTCCTTCTTCCTGTCGAACCCCGCCTCCGCCTCCGCCTCCGCCTCGTCTCCGCTCTTGGCGATTGTTCCCTTGCGGATCCGCTGCCTCTTCCCGTTTTTTCGCTGGAATACTTTCCGACGGGATTTTTCCGCGTCCCTCCGACGGACTTCACCTGCCATCTTTATGATGTCATTAGAAGGAATGTCCGGGTTCGATCTTCTCCAGGCTATATTGGGATATGTTCATGATCCTTTTTTGACTTTCTATCCTTCTTTTTGTCAGTGATGGCGCTCTTCGCCTCCCCCTCATTATTTCTTCTGTTCGATATTCTCTGATATCCGACCGTTTATGTGCATCTTCCGTCATTTTCCCTGTCTTCGAGGATCCTTTTTTAATTTTCTGACTCGGTCCCATCTTTTTTAGCCTCACTCGGTCTTTGACGGCTGTTGTCATTTACTCCGGTCTGTGGGATTGATGTCCTTCACCCACTTGCTGCTCTGACTGGCCCTCGCATCTTGCCTCTATGGACTCTGCGTCCGACTCATCTGCCACGGAGGCTATGATTCGGGCTGCCATCCTTGCTGAGGAATCTCGGGCCCAAGAAAGCGCCTCACTGCCTGCCCGCTCCACTTTGGACCAGACCGCCATTCATTCCTCTATTCATGACGCTTTCAATGACCGCTCCCACCCTCCTCTTCGCCACCCGGTGTCTCACAGATCCTCAAAGGGAGTGCATGCTCCGGTTAAATCTTCGGCTCTGCCGCCTGCCGTTGCCTTGGATGGTGCTCATCTCACAGAAAGAATCAATTGTCTCCAGAAGTGCGCCCTCATTGGACAGTGGCACTTCCTGGTGATGGATGTTGCTGCCTCGAGGAAATGGATCTCTGACCACTGGAAGCCTGTTATAGGCTACACACCTATCATCTCCCACCTCATGAAGGACTGGTTCTGCTTCCAATTCCTTGACGCCGCCGACACAGATAATATTTTGCGCTCTCCATGGGTTTACAAACGGAGCTTTCTTGCTCTTCACAGATGGTACATAGGATATGATCCGCTATCAAATACTCCCTCTCATAATTTGATCTGGGTTAAACTCCCGAATCTCCCGTTGGAATTCTGGTCAAAGGAAATATTGGAGATCATTGGGAACTCCATTGGTCGTTTTATCGATGCGGATCCCTGGATCTTGGGAGAAAAGGACAAGCGCATTGCATGGATTCTCATTGACCGTGCATACAGGGGCGGATATCCTGAACACATCGACATCACATGGCGGGGTCTCCGGATTACTCAGAGGCTGGATTTCTGGGGCATTCCTTTTCGGTGTGCTGCTTGCCATCATACAGGTCATCTTATTGCAAATTGCCCTAAGCGGGACGCTCACCGTCGCCGCCACCCTCATTACACCAAATCTGCCCGCCGCCACCCTCACGACTCCCCTCCATTATATGCAGATATGCCTTCTGTCTCTCTCCCATCTCCCCCCCTGTCTCCTCGGGTCCCCTCTAATCTCCCTTCGCCCCACCTAGCTCCCTCTCATCCCCGTGTATCCCCTCCTCCCCTGTCATCCATACCCGAACCTCCTGTCGACGCCCCTGTCCGCTCCCCCTCCCCTATACCGATGGGCGACATATACATGGGCTCTATCCCCATTAATATTTCCTCCTCCTCCCCTCCCCGGGCGGCATCCCCCCCACCTTACAGTGGTAAGGCCCCTCTATTGACGGTTACCCCCACCAATTCCCCCGTCTCATCCCCTGTTAATCATTTTGACAGTGATATCGATATTCTCCTTCATCATCGAACTGTGGACCTAGAACCTCTCACCATTCACAAGCCCTTCCATCCATCTTCTCCCACCATCAGCCCTGCATCGGGGAAGAATATTACTGTCCGTAGGACTGGACGGGGTGGTTCTCGTCATTTCTGTGGTCGAACAAACTCTGCTGCACAGGGGGACCGATTATCTTCTCTGGTGGATATCCCTATTTTTGATATGTCATCTCCTCGCCCACAGCCTCTTAGAGCAGACGCGGCTGGACCATCCATGTCATGATGGACATTATCTCATTGAATATCCGTGGGCTTGGCGCTGGCCCCAAATTCCTTGCGCTCAGGCATTTATTCTCCTCTGCACGTCCGAAGATGGTTCTTATCCAGGAGTCTATGCATGATAGCCTCGCCTCTATTTCATATTTCAGGAAACTGTTCCCCTCATGGTATATTGTGGCTCTTGACGCACATGGCCATTCTGGCGGCCTTGTCGCCATGTGGAATCCTCTATGGATTCGTGCTAATGCTTTCAAATGATTTGCTGGTATTATGCTCTCTGCCACCTTTCGTGGGCACCATTTCCCCATCAATATTTTTAACATATATGCTCCATATATGAACAGGTTTCCATTCTGGCAAAAAAATTTCTCCTCGGATATTTGTGAGATCCCTCATCTGATGCTGATTGGTGATATGAATTATACACTATGCTCCGAGGAAGTCTGGGGCGCTGGGCGAAAAGTGGATCCCATATCAGATTATATCCGCTCCCAACTTATCATTCGGAATCTCATTGATATTGAACCTTCCCCATTGACTCATTCTTGGCAGAATGGACGGACTGGCGCGACATTCATCGCCAAGCGTATTGACAGGGTTATTATGATGTCCGACATCATTGATTCTCTGGGAATGCTTTTCTCCATTGGACATGATTCTATATCTGACCATGGGCCGCTTTTCATTTATTGGCGTCAACATCTCTCTCGAAGGTCCTACTCTTTCAAATTTGATCATACCTATCTCAGTGACCCTGATTTCAATAAAACCGTCACTGCTGCTTGGCATCAATCGGCATCCTGTGCCCGTGGCCCCTCTCTTCGTGAACGCATGGATTATGTCCGGTCCATCATCCGGTCCTGGCAAATAGAGAAAAAAAAGCATGACAGTTCTGAGCTCTCCAGGATCAATCATGATCTGGATCATATCCTATCTTCGCATGATCCTAATTCTATGACTCTTCAACATAAATGCAAGATCGCTGATCTCTCACGGCAAAAAATCCGGCTTTTAGAATCACAGGAATCCTCTTGGCGTCTTAAAAGCAGGGCTCTATGGATGAGCTTGGGGGATCGCAATACTAAATTCTTTCACAAATATGCCAATCATAGACGTGAGATTAACTCCATATGGAAAATTCAGGACGGTGCAGATGGTCATTTCACCTCCCAACAAGACATCACTTATGCTGCACTTTCTCATTTTAAAAATCAATATAGTCGCGGACCGGGAAGTGACATTCATGATATATTATGGGGAACAGACATTTTTCCGGTCATGTTTGATGATTCCATCAATGACGAAATATTTTTGCCGGTCACTGAAGATGAGCTTCATAGAATTCTTAAGGCCTTCAGCAAGGACAAATGTCCTGGTCCCGATGGATGGACCATTGAATTCTTTTTGCACTTTTTTGACCTCATCAAACTCGAACTTCTCAAGATGATTGAGGATTCTCGCATCAACGGCTTCATCCATCCTCAATCTACATCTACTCTCATTGCTCTCATCCCCAAAAAGAGAGATGCTGACACCTTCTCTGACTTTAGACCGATATCTCTGTGCAACATTTCCTTTAAAATCATCTCAAAGATCATCGCGGAGCGCATCAAAGGTACTCTGGCCGTCCATTTATCTTGTCATCAACATGCCTTTCTGAAGGGGCGTAACATCCTGGACGATGTTGCATCAACTCAGGAATGCATCTTCTCGATGTTCTCCAAGAATATTGATGGGGCCATTCTTAAAATCGACCTTAAAAAGGCATACGATTGCCTGGATTGGGGCTTTATCCGCTGTCTCCTGGTTAAAATCAGTCTTCGCATGGAAATGATATCCTGGATCATGGCGTGTATTGAGGGTGTCAAATACGCTATCAACATCAACGGGATCCCCTCCCCATTCTTCCATGCCGGTAGAGGCCTTCGACAGGGGTGTCCGCTTGCCCCCATTATATTCATCCTCGCCATGAATACGCT
The DNA here is from genome assembly GCA_000404065.3 of Pinus taeda. Lineage (NCBI taxonomy): Eukaryota > Viridiplantae > Streptophyta > Pinopsida > Pinales > Pinaceae > Pinus > Pinus taeda. Next base: position 160,615 of record APFE030265478.1, on the reverse strand, counting down.
CAGCCTCCACATTAACAGGGCCGTGGCCGAACTGCGATGCATCCCCATCAATATTTGCAGACAAATATCTTTGTCCTATAATTTATTTGTCGACGATGTCCTTATATGTGCCATGCTACAATGATCTTCATGGGTATGTATACTTGATATACTCAACAAATTTCAAAAAGCCACGGGCCTCTCTATCAACAACCATAAATCCATCTTATATTTCCATGGCGAGCGCACGGAACTGATTCGGGACATTGCAGATATGTTTGGGGTCCAGACACAATCTTTGCAATCCGGCATCACATATCTGGGCTTTCATCTGAAATCTCACAGGTATACCGCTTCTGATTGGGACTGGCTTATTGGGCGCTATTATAAAAAAATTACATCTTGGGAATTCCGTGCTCTATCACTGGCAGGCCGAGTCACCCTTACAAAGGCGGTATTGACCCACATGTCTGTATACTGGGCACATCTGTTCCATTTGCCCACCAGTACTATTAATCGCATCAATCAAATCACTGCTTCTTTCATATGGGGAGGATCCACAAAGCAACAAAAGATGCATCTTGCAAAACTGGACCACATATCAATACCAAAACAGCAAGGCGGTTGGGGCATTATGAACTTACGCATTTTTGGCCGAGCGCTCCTCTACCGATCATTATGGAGGGGAATATTCGCTCCATCTCCATGGAGTAAAATTATTCGCATCAGATATTTGAAAGGAAGACCTATGGAATTCTGGATTTGGCGTGGAATCATTGGCCCCCGATCTGGTTCCCCTATTTGGAACAGCATGCGGAAAATTGAACCCTTCTTCATATCCAGGCTGAGATGGCGATTATATTCAGGCAGCAGCGTACATATTGGCATCGATCCATTAATATGTAATCAGTCTGACATTAATCTTCCAATGGGCCTCATCTTTCAGCTACAGAGACAAGGAATTTTCACGTGGGACAAGCTCATCAAAGATTGGCATGGATCCACCCCTGTGTGGAAGAATGGATGCGACCTCAATCTACAGGACATATGGGATGGGATATGGAAATCCATCACAGATCAGCTAAATGGCAGTGCCATCCATCGACATGGAGACAAAGATCAATTATTATGGACTGTCAGTTGTTTTCGAAGACCTGTTTCTGTCAAAGATATCTACTCTCACTTGATAAACAACAGAATTCCATATCAGCCTCCAATCTTTCCTTATATTTTTTGGAAGGCAAAATGTCCTCCGAAGATCATACACTTTGCCTGGCTTGTTTTCTACAACAAGAATTTATCATGGGACAACCTCAGGAAAAGATATTGGCAAGGACCCAGCAGATGCACTATGTGTAAATCAGATGAAGAAACAAACCTCCACATGTTCATCAAATGCCCAATCATCCAGCAGACCTGGTATGTATTATCAAACATCTTTGATTTTCAACTGACTGATTTTATCTCTCCTAGTGCAGCCCTTATATGGTGGAGCAAACAGACCGGGAATAGACGTTATCTCATCCTCATCCTGCTATGGGCCGTTTGGAAATGGCGGAATGCACATATTTTCACCGACTCCGTCATGCCTACATCGTCCATTTCTGACAACATATTGACTGATTGGCACATGATTTATGGACCTACATGAATCACACATCATCTCTGATATACCCTCTATGAAGAGAAGCTTCTTTTTTTGCATTATGATTATCATAGAATCTGATATATGCATCATTAGAACTGGACAAAATTTTGTTATATGCACAGTTATATGCACATATGTATTGGACACTATGGATGTGTCACTCATCTGAAATTATATGATCTCAATATAATATATCTCGCTTTTTTCTTCTGAAAAAAATATAACATAATTTAATATGGTGATATTTGTTTTTTGGAGTTGAAATTTGATGACATTATTTTTATGAAATCATAATATTATGTTTTTTAAATTGTATTTTTAAATACAAAAATAACTTAAAACACCTTGGAAAATCCACATGACATTTGGATTGTGCACTCTCAACAAATTTTGAGTAAAATTAACAAAAAATATATCCCAACAAAGATTATAAATCGTCTTAATAAACTATTGCAATTTATATTTATTAAATAACTACATTTTTATCATTTTTTTTTGCTAAATTTTGAGTAAAAAAAAATAAAAATCTATATATCCCAAGAAAGATCATAAATAGTCTCATTAAACTATTGCATTTTATATTTATTAAATAATTATATTTTTATCATTTTTTTTGTTTGCTAGGTTATGTAAGTCCTTAGATAACTAGCACACCTAACTTGTAGCTTGAGTAGACCCAGGGGCATTTAAGTAGTGTAGTCAAAATCATTTGTAGATAGCATATGTCCTAGGCAACACCACCCCTTAACATGGCTGAATTTTTGCTCACAGAGTTTCGAATTGGTAACCTTTGTACCACGAAGTGCCTTAATGGTATACCTTGTCACCATTTGCTCTAGGCCCCGCAAGCAACTACATTTTTATCATTACATAGAAGATATAATTATATTTAAAATTAAGAAATGCATTCAATTCCTTAAGTGTATGAAATAAAATCCATGTTGTTTAAACATTCTATGTTTTGGACTTTTTGGTTGAAATCCAATGAATTTTTTTTAGCCAAATCTTATTTTTTGTTGTTTAAAATGGGTTTATGATGCGTGGGTGGCATAAAGATGCCTATTAGTGGCTCAACCATTGAGGGATTAAGGAGGAGATCATCACAGGAAGCAAGGAGAGTGTCAAAGATACTATTACCTCCAATTTTAAGGACAAGTTGTGGGATGATAAGGTGATGGAGAGTAAGAGGAAGCTAAGATACTATAAGGAGGTGATCAACCTCACCCTTGATAACCAAAATTATCTTTCTGCGTTGACCAACACTAAGAAAAAATGAACATCGCTAGGATAAGAACTAATTCTCATGAGCTTTGAAGTGAAACCGGGCGGTGGTCTACTCCCAAGACTCCCTGGGACGATAGAACTTGTCATATTTGTGATACTAAGAAGGTGGAAGATGAAAAGAATTTCCTTTTAGACTACTCGACTCTTACTCGCATCGCATTCGCTCTCAATTACCTAACATTTGCCACACTTCCAATCTTCTTGACTTATTAAGCCAACCTAATTACAACGATCTTGGAGCACTTTCTTCCCTTCTCTTTGATCATAGAAACAAGATTTTGAAGAATCGCAATTAGATTATTTTTCTTTTCTTTAGGTTTGATAGGCCGCATTAGTCTTAGTGGACGTTAATCATCATCGTCATCATATAGATTCAATAGCTTGAAAACCCCCAGGGGCACTAAGATTGTAGAGCGTTTACAACTCAAACTTGTGATTCCAAGAAATCGATGTAGAATTCTAGACATATTAGAGTGAAAAATATGTCAAAAAACCTTCCAAAACTTAGAACAAATAGGCTACCCAATAAAAACAAAGTACTTATAATTTTAATTAAATGCAATTTATCCAGAAGAGTATGCTTTAAAAAACATATTAAATTTAAAATGGAAAAAGGTGAAATAAGAAAACGTATGAATGTATAATTATTAATAAAAAAAATTAAATGCATGTTTTTTTTTTTTTTTCTTTGTAAAGCTAATTCTATTAAAAGGAAGGAAAAACAAAATTACAATGAGGCTGCAGCCTTAGCCGAGAACAACTAAGTTCCTTTTGGGAATCGTAACTGCCCCATATTTGGGGAAACTAGTTAACATTACAAAAAACCATGCATAAAACCGGGAAAACATCGACAAAACCAGAATGAAGACTTGAGACATCACCATCTGAAGCAGTTGAGAACCAAGACAGAATTGCCTAACTAGTGAACAAGAAGAAAAACCACAGACAACAGGACCTAACCAGTTAGCAACAAAACTCTGAGGTGGAACTTGGGAGGCCACGTGGCGTCACATTGGAACGTCCTGGTCATGAGCCTCCTCGACAATGGGGCACGTGTTCCCATACCAAATCTCGCCTTCCTTCGCCACGTCACTACCCGCCCTCCCACCTGGATGTTCCGTCACCTGAGGGATGCTGCTCGAGCTGCTAGCAATAGCCATCAATGTTGTGGCTCCATGAGCGCTACCACCTGGAAGTTTCGTCGCCTGAGGGATGCCGCTCGAGCTGCCAGCAATAGCCATCGAAATTGTGGCTCCATGAGCGCTGCCACCTGGTTGTCGAGTGTCTCCTGCAATATCACCTTCAACATTCTGACCGCCACGCCTAACTGCTCTGTCTTCAATCGTCGGGAGCTGCTCAGAGCCCAGACAAACTTCCATTTTGCGAATGTCCTGAGGTTTCTCTGCAGAGTTTCGCGCAGGAGCATTGTGATATTCTTCTTCTTCTTCTGAGAAAATGATAGTGATTTGCTGTAATAATGGGCCGGTTCAGGTTGCTCTGAAACCTGAAATGATTCGAATGGAAGGCAGTGTGAGGATGGTGTTTACGGGACAGACTAGGAGGGAGAGAGATGGCTTGAGAAGGAGGCGGAGAAATAGGTGGTGGTGGCGGTTCATCCCTATGCGCTGCCTGAGAGCAAGCGCTACCACCTCGGTCACCTCCTCTGCGGCGCCGCATGCGGTGACGAACCATCGCAATGTGGCGGAAGAGAAGTTTAGGAGAATTGGGGGCCTGGAAGGAAGGCAGAGAATGCGTAGAGGGCTCCTGGATAGGGTTCAAAGGGTAGTGCTTGGAATGGGAGTAATGGTACCCATTGTCAAAGCCAAGACAACAAAGAGGCCAACAACGTTTTCTTGTGACAGTTCTATTGCTGGGGTTTCCTGCTTGGAGCGGGCAAATGCTGAAGGAGGGATGGCAAACAGAGGGGTTGATGGGTGCCATGATAAATTGAACAACTTTCGTTTCTCGGCCGGAGTGACCATTAAAGGCTCTCTGCAGGCTGGCCTGCTCTCGCCTGAAGTGAATTTGTAGGTGCCATAATTGAACCTGGGATGGTGCGCTGGCCACCATCTGGTTGGGCCGAGCGCCGTCAATCCATCGTCTCACCATTAATGATCTTGAATTTCACCCACATCCTGGTAAAATTAAATGCATGTTATTGAAAATATCATAAATAAATTAGTGTGTTAGTTTAAAATTTAATTTAATTTATTAATATATAATTTTATATGAGAAATATATGTTTTTGTTTCAATTCTTAGGGATTGTTCACATAACAAGGTTCAAAGTTATTATAATAAATACTCATTATTTCTCCCAACCATTTAAGTTAAATCTTTTTGAGCTTTGGAAAATCAGTTGCCATTATTACACTAATGGCAAACCTAAACAATTTCAAGTAAAATCTCTTGACCAACCAAATTAAACCCATTTAACAATTATAATAACAATACTTATTTTTATATTTCTCCAACGTAATATAGCAGAGATGTTATTTAAGCATTTGACTGGTCAAATCCATAAAAAGTAAATAATAATAATAAATTAATTAATTGAAACATTTTGACTATAAATTAACATAAAATCAAATAAAATAATTTTTTAATAAAAAGTTAATAATATAATTAATAATTAATCGAGCTTAGTCTATATTAACTTAAGATCTAGTACAGATTGAGAGGACCTTAAAGAGATTGAAAGGGACCAAATCTCTTAAAGTGTAAATTAGTTAAAAAAAAAAAAAAAAAAAAAAAAAAAAAAAAAAAAAAAAAAAAAAAAAAAAAAATAAAAAATAAAAAAAATGATTCCTCTAATCACTTAACAATCCAAAATTAGAAAATCTAAACTAATTTAAATAAAAATAAAAAATTCAAAAAAACCATTCATTTAAATAATAATAATAAAAAATAAATTTTATTTACAAATTATTCACATAATTTTATATTAAAAAAAATATAATAATAAATAAATAAATAATATTTAAAAAAAATAATAATTACCTTACACATTCTCAATCAACCTAATATGAATTTATATTTCATCATAATTTCTCATAAAATAATTCTATTTTAATTACTCAAATTCATCATAATTTCTCATAAAATAATTCTATTTTAATTACTCAAAATACTTTATTGTAATGTTATGAATTTATATTTCATCATAATTTCTCATAAAGTAATTCTATTTTTAATTACTCCAAATACTTTATTGTAATGTTAGGAAGATTCACACCTATTACTTACAAATGCTTAGTCATCCTGATTTATCATTGACTGAAAATGAGGCTAGAAAGTTACTGAAATTACTTATTTTAAAAATTATTTTAACTATGTATTATTAAACAAGTACATTTTTGTTGTAGTTTGCAAGATTTATATTTATACATTTTCGTTGTAGTGTGTGAATCCATTTTTATCCATTTTCATTACCGTTTAATTATTCATTTATGTAGTATAGATTAGTATGATTTAGCTATTATGTTCTGATATAATTATTATATATTCTTGTCTGGGTTATAAATAAATAATAAGAATTTAATATAAATTTACAAATATGAGTAGGGTTTCTCATATGTGACAAATTGTGAATGTAGAAATATGTTTTTTGAGAATTTGTCATAATTGGGTTATTGTGTTTTGATATAATTTTTTATAATGAGAAGTAAATTAATTTTTGTACTAAAGATATTTGCTTTTATTATAAATAATAAAAAATAATATATATTTAATATATTTAAAGGATGAGTAGAGTTTTATATTTGAATATTTATGAATGTAAAATATGTTTTTAGAATTTTTATTTTCTTAAATGGTTAAGAATTTAAGTGTTGAACGGATGGAAGCTAATTTTTTTTATCACCAAAATTTGACCATGAAAGTTGATGGAAACTAAAAATTTTTATTACCAAAATTTGACAATGAAAGGAAAGTTAGCTACATGATTTTACAATCTTTCTTGATTATCATATTATAAGAGCCATTAAAACCATCTCTATTTTAGATGACTTTTATGATCTCTATCTAATAAATCATATAAAAATCATAATTTCTCATAATAGGAATTCTATCTATACAAAATATTTATTTTTGGGGTTTTAATCTTCTTCTTTTTTTTGTACGTTTAAAAGATTCTATTTATCAATCATAAATGAAATACATCATATACAATCATGGCTCTTTCTCTTGCACAATATGCCATTTATAGACATAAGCGTAACTAAGAGGTATGAGACCGAGAATAGCAAAGGAGACATAAAGGAGCAAAAGAAACAATTACAAAAGAGAATCACGCAGTTTGGGGTAAGTCCCCAAAGAAACCTTTCTGTCCTTTATTTTTAGAAACCTTAACCCAACCTTCTGAGGGTGGGTTTATCAAAGGGATCAAAAGATTAATATTATGTGTTGAAGGATAATCCTTGTCAGAGTCCAAGAAGCCGACACATGAGCTCGCTTTAATGCATTGGAAGAAGCATTATTATTTACTATTTTGTGCTTGCTGAGGGAGGATGGTTCATCCTTGTGAGGCTTTTGACGAGCTGAAGTCTGAACCTTGCCCATTAAATGCATTTCATCATCAAATATGTCATTATCCTTGTTCGAATAAGAGGAAACCTCGCTCTCCATAGGAGGTGGGACACAGGGCTTCCAACTTTTAGTTTTGGAATTATGAACGTTCCGCTTTTGGTTAGATTTGAACACAAGGCAAGTATTCTATAAAAGACATTTTTATGACAAAAGCAACAACAAAAGTAGGATTCTCGTAGTCTAGAGCCTGGGTCTAATGAAAATCCCCTATTTTTAAATTGATCTAGTTTGACAACCTTTTCCTAATATCGTTTTCAACATAGACTCAGTCATATGTGTAAACACCCAACTGCCCATAAGAAGGACCAATTACAAGGAAATGATCAAGGGAGTTGTTAATGCCCTCAAAGACTGAGTAGTGCCACAAGTGAGCAGGCAGATTAGGATGTCGAACCCATATTGGGAGCTTGGTAATGACTATTGCGGAAGGGTAAAAATCTGGAAACTGATGAGTTAGGAGAAATCTAACATTTCCCCAGAACCATGGCCCTTTAGATAAAACCTTTTGGTATTTTTTTGAATCAACAAACATCACAATGAAGAAGCCTGTGGAGCATAAAATAACTTTGGAATTCTCAGTCCATGAAGAATTGATCCATTAGTAAAGATCATCCAAACGGGGCCATAAACCTTTGAGGTGACAAATAAGGGTTGTCTTTGCATAGATTTGATGGAGTTCCTCAAGATTAGGGTGAGAGATTTCTAGGGAGGGAAAACGACCCAAGAATGATGAGGGACCGAGCTGCCTTGGGGAGGGTTGAGCATGGACAACATATTTATAAGAAAAATCTCAGGAGGAGGATGACTTGCCCACAAGCCCCCCTCGTAAACAAAGGTCCATATAAACAATGTCATCTTTACCAATATTATAGACTGAAAGAGGGTAAGAATCATCTAGCTTCTTACATTCGAAAAGTATGTGTTACATGACATAGGGAATACGTACTTGAAATTTGTGGAACAAACCCCAAGGAGCAATGAATGACTAGAGAGAAGCTTGAGAGGGATCTAGAAAGAAGTTTGAGGAATTGAGGGTCTCAAAAATACCGAGAAGGTCAATAAATCTGAATCACTGGCCTAAACTTGGGGGCAAGAGGAGCCCAACTTCAAAAAATGATCCAAATTGATCTTTTTCTCATGAGAATTAAAAGGACAACGAGCTTGCATCGGATTGACTGTAGGTCCGTGTTTATAGCGACAACTGAGGCCATAAGGACAACCTTCATTAGTATTGTAATGACTGCACTCAAGATCCCCCACATTAACATCACTTCCCCAATGTTGTTGTTGTTGAAACCCTAACACTTCAAAATGGGTGGAATAGTTCCCATTTTCATATGACACCCCTCCATATGAGCCTCCTCCGTATGATCCTCTGCCTATCGCAGGAAGGAATCCTCCCTGGGGCAACAATGGAATAACCTCGTTAACCCAAGGGTTAGGGTTGGGGATAAACGAGGATGAGGTCTAGGGCATACCATTAGTACCATTTATGTTGTAATAATGGGATTTCTTTAACATGGCCTCAAAGGCCTCCATCTTTACAAGCTGCCAAAGACAGACAAGATATAAACCTTTGATCTACTATAAGAAATCACTCAAAACCTGAGGTTTTAGTATTTTTTTAGTCAATAAAAAATTGTAATATTTCATAAAAATTAATGATTTCGAGAATTTTGCTGGTAATGTTTACTTGAATTCAACATAATTTAAAATATTTAAAATAATCATTCTCTCTCTCTCTCTCTCTCTTTATTTTTCTCCTTTAAAGAAATATCTTTATATTCAATATGAGGAATATACATGTTTTTATCCTCTAGGGACTCTCAAACAATAAGGCGTGAAGCCATTACGAGGATATACTCATTGTGAGCTCGACATGTTACATGTAGGAATTAAACCCGGTGGGGATGATTACAACATTTCACCCAACCACTTGAGTTACATCTAATTCACTATCACTCTCAAGCTTTATATACATCCCTATAAACTTTTATTCAAATTGCTACATCTAGATGGGTCCCTTGTCCCAAAAATAAAGAGATCTCATACACCAATTTGGTGTCTCGCCTAGTTTTGACCTTAAAATAAAAATGCTTATTAATAATAATAATAAATTAATTATGTCTCCTTGTGGGACGACTGAGTGGTTGGCACAATGAGATGTTATCCCCTCCACCTAGTTTCAAATCCGACGAGGGGGCATCTTTGGTTCGTTGCGATAAGGCTCAAGGAGTAGACTCCCCCACTCTCGTGGAGTCTCGGTTCTTGCTAAGTCATAAATTCTTGGTATATTTGGCTTATGGGTTGTTAGATATACTCTTGGTGTTATAAGGGCAACCATTATGTTTGATCTTGGGCCTTACTTAGATTAGTCCAACGAGTTAATGAATCACCATGGTAAATTTTTTTAATAATAATAAATTGATTATGTCTTGTGTCGGTAGCTCTGAGAGGAGCAAGATTTGTTCTCCCATCCACCTAGGTCCAATAAAGATATGTTTTGACCCATTGTAATAAAGCTCAAAGTGTAGGTAGCTCCACTCGTGTGAGGTCTCAACTTTTACTAAGTCACGAATTATTCATGTGATGTCTCAACTTTTACAAAGTCATGAATTATTCATGTGATGTCTCAACTTTTACAAAGTCATGAATTATTAATGTGATGTCTCAACTTTTACAAAGTCATAAATTATTTATGTAACGTCTCAATGTTTACTAAGTCATAAATTATTAATATATTTAACATATAAAGTCTCGTATTATTTCAATATATTACTTATTCATCATAATTAATACAAAATATTAATATTATTAAAACAAAATAATAATAAATAATATTATAATTAAAACAAACAATAATAATACTATTTAGTTTCTTGATGTTTGTCTTAAGTATAGAAAGCAAACCCAAAGTCTCCTTAAACAAATAAGGACAAATATACAATTCACTAATTATAAAATATATAATAAAAAAATAATTATTTTTAAGCATCTCAATTTGAACTCATAATTTGATTGACCACTTGCTAACTATTAATCATCACAATCAAGGCCCTCACAATACTTATTACCAAACAGGAGAGTCCAAGCACTCACAATAATTATGACCAAACATCACAATCTTCTAAAACTTAGAAATAATTAATTATTATTTTTTAATAAAACCTAAGATTACTCCCAGCGCTCATAAATGTCATTCTTAGTTAATCCCTTACCATACTTATTACCAAGCGTCACCAGTCTTACACTACTTCGTAAATTGTGGAGCCTCATGATGTAACCATGATCGCTATCAAACTGCCTACAATTTCGCAGAAGAGAGGAAGCGAAGAGATAGGATTTGAGAGTGGTCTGTGACTTTGAATATTATAACCGAGGAGCGTGGGGGCAGGGAAAGATGCGTTGTAAGGAAAGTGAATGTTTTGACTTGCATCATGTGGGAGCTCACCAGCGATGAAGATGAGAGGAAGAATCAAAGAGTGGACCAACAACGACAACAGTGCCTAGACATTAACTTTATCATCCGCACTGACTGAATACATACATCAGACGCACACGCAAAAACCAGTCAAACATTAATTATTTTTTCATTCAGACGCCCGCCCGACGGCTCGCCCGAATTAGCGATCGGAGCCGTAATTTGGATCAGAGGAGAATATGCAATCGCAGGGGATCTAAAAGGATGAATGAATGATCGAGGAGTGACCATGGTTTTGGAGAATGGCGTTTCATAATAATAGCAAGGGCAAGGATAGAGCCCAGGTGGCTGCCGAGAATGCAATTGGAGCCATAGGCCGCGGTTACGACATTACCAACGATCTCCGATTATCGTATTGCAAAGGGGATTCCCGTCTGATCGAGCTAGACTGTGACCTCAAGCACGAAGCTGTTCTGCCCGGAAACATTACCGTTCCCAATGTATCCAAAGCCATAAAATGCGACAAGGGGGAGCGCATGCGTTACAGGTCCGATGTCCTGTCCTTCCAGCAGGTGGGTTATGTTCTGGAACTTCTTTTCTTTTTTCAATATTGTTGAATTCTGGTGCTCCTGGTGTTTGGGTAATTTCTTTCGGGCAAACGTGGTTTTGTAAATGCCCCTTGCGTGGTATCGTTGTGTGGGTTTGGTTTAGAGTGGTCAATGGAGTGCTTTTTCTTGTGGGATTCTCGCGAAAACCCGATGTGAGATTGTCATTTGGGGGTTTTGACGCTGTTGGACAATTGATTAGAGCGAGGGTGACGATGACTGGTATTTGATTTCCTTGGGAGTATGGGGGGCGACTTTAATTGGGTTTGTATCCCTATGCCGTAGCAAGCCCTATTGAAATGTAAAACTTGTGGCTGAACCCAGTTGAAGATTGGGGTTTGTTGGGTTTGGTCTTTTGGTTAAGGATTCATTCACATGTGTAAGAGGTTTGGAGTTTATATTGAAACATCCAGTTGCTAGCGGGACTGTGCGTGCAACTGTGACCATGAGTTCAATTCTCAGCGATTTCTGCCATTTTCTGCAAACATGTTGCTCCAGTCGGTTTATTTTTGTCCAATTTCCCTAGTCATTTGTGATTATTGTTTGATTATTAATAAAATCATCTTATTTTATTTGGCAAAACTAATCAAATCGTTGCTCTGATTGCTATTCATTAATGACAAATTGCACTTTGACTGCTTAATATATCTATTAATTACTAGTCTCTACAAAGGAGAGACCATATATCCAAAATTAAATATCACCTATGTCAACAATGAAGCACACATGCGAGCAAGCAGCTGCACATTTATGCATGCAAAAAAAAGGAAGTATACAAGGGGAGGTTACATGGATATAGTTTTCTACTATGTTACCAGAAATGAGAAACAGTAAATGGCAACCGAGCAAAAAGGGTCAGAGTTTCAAGATAAGAAACAACCTCCCCTTCACACTATGCATATCATGTATGCAAGAGATAATTTAGTGGTTATAGATCCATTACAGTAATGTAATGGAGTGAATATCAAATTACATTCACATCATAATGTTTACATGTTTTTTTTTCTTATAATTAAAAGTTAAAATTATGGATGTTTTTGTTTTGTGTTGTTTTTGAAATGCCGCCATGTACAGGAAAATGCCCAAGAAACTGTGTTTCTACTCCATTTCCATTCCTTGACTTTTCTTTGAGAAACAGTACTCTGCCACACCATTTCTGATAACATAGGTTATTTAATGTTTGGATGTGCATGTGCGAGGTTGAATGTGGATATAGTTATCTGATATGTGTGTATGCGTGTATGCTCACAAGTGTAATATCGGAAAGAAAATATAATATGAGAAAAAATATTCAGATGGCCTCATCAAATATAAGATAACTTTATATTTTTAAAGTGATAAAGACATTAGCATGGCAGTTATTGGCCACGGGTCCATACTTGTTTCTTGTAACTCAATTGAGAATGCTTTGTTTACTTGAGCATTCTCCAAAGATATTTATCTTATTTTACTAAGAATTTACTTCAATATTAATCTCTAATACCACTTGACATAGATCTATATTTTGAGGTAAACTATACACTAACGATGTGCCAAATGTTTGAAGTAATTTATTAGATAATTTACAGAAAAGGAAAAAGATTACAGACTTTAATCAGATTTTCTCTTACAACTAGTTGACAGGTTTATGTGTGAAGCAGCATGTGAATAGAGTATTGTTTTTAATATAACAAGCAATATGAAACTCCCCTGAGAGTCTAAGACTGATATTTTTTGCAGATTTGCTTATATGGGGCATATTCCCCACTCCTTTACATGCAAAGAATGCCCCAATATCCTACACTTTCACCAAACAAACAAATTCATAAAGATTTTCCCCATTCTCTAAATCGTAATCTAATTGGCAGATCTCACCCTAGTGTATAATACAACTCCATTCTTCATGGGAGGCCTTGTTGTCGTATTTTCATAATAATTTCATTTGTCGTCTCAAAGCAGGCAGCTTGATCTTGTCACTGAGATCAATTTTTATGGCTACCTTCCTTTTCCAAATAATTCTGAAGACTTATAGAATTTCGTGAATTTCAATTTTCTCGTGGAAATTGTGTTTCCAGTTTCATGTAGACTTAGTGAGTTTACATCCACCCCAACATCATTAGTAAATGCCACTGTCCATAAAAGTTATTATATATCTCATTTAGGAGCTTGGTTTTAAGTTTTAACTTATTGTGGCCTCCTGTTACTTATGTTTGTATCTCAATGTGTTATCTTGGTTGACGCTTCCATGAAATTAAGCCTATCCAACCTTGATAAACACAGGAAAATAGAAATCTAACAGGTCTGGGGCTTCTGCAGTTGTGTATTCTGAATTATTAAGCTACACATTTTTGTGCCACGAGTTCAAAATTCTTATAGATATTTGATATCTTTGTCGTGGTAGAAACTAACATCTGATGATTTGATATCAAGGTTGCCCCAGTAAATGGATGAATATGCGTGTAGTTCACACTGTGTTCATATTGAGTAAGGACTGAGTTTCATATTTATGAATTTTACTCATCTTCTTCATAATGCAACTTAATGAATTCAAATGTCATTTTTTGTGCATCTGTTGCACTCACTTTTCAGAGTGGTCTGAAGGGCACGTTTCCAGTGGTGGTTGGCCATGTATAGGCTAGTTAGCTGCTATTTTAAATCTTAGTTTTGAGCCCACCTCAACAAAGGCTCAATGTAATGTGATTTGTTTCCTCTGTAACTATGTATAGCATTGCTGTTCAAATATCTAATTTCAGTGTGATTTGTTTCCTCTGCAACTATGCATAGCATTTCTGTCCAGATATCTAAATTCAATTATACCTGTTGTGGAAATAATGTTTGCAGATGTCAGAGCAATTCAATCAGGAACTCAACATATCAGGCAAAATCCCATCTGGGCTATTTAATGCTATGTTTGAATTCACAGGGTCATGGCAGAAAGATGCATCCAGCACGAAACATCTTGCCTTTGATGGATGGTTTATAAGCCTTTACAGTATAGTGCTTACGAGATCACATATAGTACTGCGTGATGCAGTGAAACAAGAGGTTCCATCTGCATGGGATCCTGCCGCATTAGCTGGGTGAGTTTTTAGCCATTGCTGTTTTTCAAATGTTGGGCACCAACATTGTTTTGAATTGCAACTTTTCAACTTTGTCATGAGCTTTGGACTTTTGAGACTGCAATCATTACTTCTTTCTTTGGCCTTTTATTAATTTTGGATGCCTAGAGTCTATTGCTGAATCTTGAAATGCTTTTGAGTTAGTTCCAATTAATCAATGATCTTGTTTTGAAGTTTTTTGGACCATTGTCAATAATTACCTCTCTAGCATAGATCCGTTTTAACCCTAGAACTATAAATTACCAAGCAGCATAAAAAAACTCAAGGTGGAATCCTGAATGTTTTTATTACCCTCTCGATGCATAATATATCCAAAGTTGACTTAAGATGGATCTGTGCTAGTTTGTTTTTAGTTGTTGTTTAAATATGGTAAGTAAGATAACGAATTGGTTTGTTCTTTTTCTTTTCCTGGGCACTCTTTTCAACTTTTTTTATCGTACTACATGTGTTCACACACACACACACACTAAGTGTCAAGCATCTTCCCCTACTGGGATGTAGAGTACCTTTCTCCTTTTGCTGCAGTTATTCCTTTCAATAAATAATAAATGTTGCAAATATCATTTTGAGGAACATATCGCCAAGGGTCCAGAAATAACTTGTTAGAAATATTGGCGAAAATATAAAAAATTATGAGAAAACATTGGAAATTATCAGAAAATATCAATAAGCATAAACTTAGACTTGAAAAACTTGGAACATAGATATTTAGTTAAAAAGGGAAAGTTGAAAAAGGGAAAGAAAAAAATCCCAGTGTCCTTTGAATAAAGCCAGATTATGTGTTTATGACTTTTGAAAAGACTTTGTATCATTGCAAATTTGTACTATATCTCTGTAGAAGATAGATAAACTGTAGCCTGGTTCTTGCTAGTCCACAAAATAGCGCGTATACCTAGACCATTCCCTGTAATTGTTACATTATCTTCATAAAAAATAAGGATAACATTAACCTTATTACTTCTTTTGATATATGGTTAAGATTTGATAATAACA
The DNA here is from genome assembly GCA_000404065.3 of Pinus taeda. Lineage (NCBI taxonomy): Eukaryota > Viridiplantae > Streptophyta > Pinopsida > Pinales > Pinaceae > Pinus > Pinus taeda. The sequence continues at coordinate 145,001 of APFE030265478.1, read as the reverse complement.
CTAATCTTACCACTTTATTTTCATATATAGGTTAAGATTCGATGCACTCCTTTAAAAGGAAGTCACCCACAGATGCTCATTGACCTTTAGGTGCCATGCCTTAGGCGTATGTGTCAAGCCATAAAGTGCTTTCACTAGTTTGCAAACCAAATGTTTCTTGTCCTTTACCTCTAACCCATTTGGTTGGAACACATACACCTCTTATTTGAGCTTTCCATTCAAGGACACGTTTTCACATCCATCTGGTGGATATTCCAGCCAAATTGTGCTACCAATAGTTAACTTATCAATCTGATTATGCTGCCAAAGTTCATATCAATCTGATTGTGATTTTCTTCATGACTGGGCAAAGGCTCTCCTCAAACTCATCTCCTTCCTGCGGCGCATGTCCCTTTTCTATTGACCTTGTCTTTCACATAAGTCTTGTATGTTGTTTTGAAAACCCATTTGTAGCCACTGGGCTTTTGCCCTTCAGGCAAATTGACCAACTTTTAGGTTTAATACCTTTGCAATCCTTCACCTCCACATTCATTGCAACTTCCCATTCCTTACACTTATTGGCTTTTCAACAAAATTGGGATCAGAAGAAGAGTTTCCAAACTTAGTCATACTGGCAAAATTTATGATATTTACTTGTTTCCCCTGCACCTTAACTACAATTATATATTTATCTCCTTTAATGAAACCTCAACTTCTTCTTCTTGTTGCATTTCTTCCTTCTGCTTCTTTTCTTCCATGACTTCCTTCTCTGTCCTTTTTTAGGTGATCATGACTTCCTTTTCCTTGCAACTACTTCCAAAGACTCTAACTGTAGCACAATAACACTTCTTGTTGCCCATCTTCTCTGCTACTGCATTTGTAAGTTCATCAACAATTAATATCCTCACTGAAAAGCATCTCCTTAAATAGGATCCTATAACTTATGAGGCCTTAACAACTCACTATAATAAAGATGCACTTTCTACTTTTGTTGTCCAGCTTGCTCCTCTTTTTCTTTAGGAAAACGCACAAAGGCTTTGGATAAAAACTTTCTTAAATGTTAGCCTCAGGGGCAGCTCAATTGGTAATTGCCGTGATAATGAAGTGTTATATACCAAAAGATTCGAGTTTCAAATCCCCTTAATTTACCTGTGTTTGCGGAAGGGGTGTATGTAGGCACATAGAGGTTAGAGTGGTAGCAGTCGGAATTGACCGTGTCATGCGAGTGCGAAACTGACCTGGTTGCAGATTCCTCTAGTCATTAAAAAAATTTCTCAAATGTTGAATATCATATTACATTGCCTTATTGTTTTTGCACCAAAACTATTGAGCAATCTCCTAGACTTCTACCCATTAGCATGCATGTAACCATTTCAACTATTGTGTGATTTTTCCAAAAACAGGAAGGATTATAGTCTCTAATATTGAAATAATCCTTTACTCCGCTCGGGGCCAGATGCCTCAACTTTGCTCTTAGCACGAGGAAGAAAAAAAAAGGTCATTTTATGTGTTTAACATGTCGTTTAGTTAAACACATGGTCACCTAAAGGATGTATATTTTTAGAGAATAGTATGGGTGTTGCTTAACTTTGATGTTAAACTATCGGGGGTGTTAAACATCTATGCTACTAATGCACCTTGTTTTGGTTGAGTATTAAGTGCCCCAAACAATAGTTTGGGACCTTTGTGAGTTGAAACTGTTGAATCCAAAATATAGAGAAAGAAACCTCCCAATGAGGTGGTGCATTGATGATAAGGATGCATGGTATCATTGTACCAAATTGACATAGGATAATGCATCACATGAGCTTTGATTTACCCAGTCTAAATTCACATATAAGCATGGTTTGATTCTCAACAGATTGGACAGAGCCTTATCATTTAAAAAAGGGGACTTCTGTATGATTTTCTTTTTAATATCATCATGTTAATAATAAATATTTGATTTTTCCCAACATTTTGAGTGGATACTCCACTTGGGGAGAAGTAAGAACAACTGAGTGATCCAAGAGATATCCACTGTATGATAAAGAATAAATAGGGTACAATACAATAAATCTTAGGTAAATTCTTGAATGTTGGATAAAAAGGTAAAAGAAAAAAGGAAAAAAACAAGATGAAGAAAGGTCAAAGGTTAAAGATGGATGTTGGTTGAAAGTAGATAAAAATAACAATGGGAAAATGGCTAAAATATTGAATGAATAGGGCAAGACACTTTTGCTTGGATTGTTTCGTTACAAGAATATTTTGCCACAACAAAAGTAGTGTTTTGTAAACTTGGTTCAATTGCATTTTCCATCTTTGGGAGATAGATGGGCTAAAATTTGATGGGTCTGCTTTAAGCTAAGTATTAGACATCTTGAGAGTCCAGTTGCGTCCTTGTTACCACCAGACCCACCTACATGAATCTGAGTGTTATCTTTTCGCATATGTTCATGACTATTATTGGGGTTGAGTTTAATGTTACTAAGTTCAATGTTTGGGCATCAACGGTTTGTGAACATTATACTAGATGGACTCAATGTTTTAGAGTTCATCATTTGGCTTCAGCGGTTTGTGAGTACCTTAACCACATGGGCACATGGTTGTAGAGCTTTGTTCGAGCCCCAGCTTGTTCCAGAGCTGTTATGCATGAGTTTTTGGGAGTGTTTAGTAATCAATAGTCCAGGAGGACAGCACAACTTGTGCTGTTTTAGTATGTTTTCAATTCAGATTTCTAGGGTTTTATGTTTAGTAATTTTCCCCAGGCATCATATTTACATGCAAATTTGGGAGGATGCATCGGTGAGAGAGGATAGTCATATGGGTACTTTCAGATTCCTGATTTTTCTAATGGATGACAGTTTTTGTGACCCAATATTCCAGGAGGACAACACTATTCCAGGCAGACAACACAACTTCTACTATTTTAGTAGGTTTTCAATTCAGATTTCTAGGGTTTTATGTTTAGTGATTTTCCCTAGGCATCATATTTACATGCAAATTTTGGAGGATGCATGGGTGATGGAGGATAGTCATATGTGTGCTTTCAGATTCCTGATTTTTCTAATGGATAGCAGTTTTGGGGACCCAATATTGAGTTCTTCAAATGGCCCTTTTAGATTTTGGAGATTCACAATCTCAAAAAGTTTCTATTTATCAGTAACTTCATCTTTCTTGAAATTTGAAAGTAGATTTGGATACTTATTGGTTAGATGAGCATGGACTTTTGTTTTGGTGAAGTTTTGACATGTGATAGGTCTTTGTTGAAGATGGTCAAAGCTGGTCAAACTTGAGGCCTAAAAATGGAAAGTTTCAGTGTTTAGAGATGATCACATTTTGGGAGACCTAGTGTCAAGTACAAAATGGGGGTGAAATTTGGTTGCAATCGGAGATAGGAGATTCATGGGAGAATTCCTTCCAAGTGTATTTTGTATAGCAGCTGTTACTACTTTGTAATTAAGTCTCTTGTCATTTTGGCTGGATCCAACCTGATTATCTGTAGATTGAAAATGACGAGTTTGCCTATACAAAGCTGATCAAATTGTATTAGTGTTTATAACTGATTTCTTTCAGGTGATACTAATTGTTAAGGCTTCATCAGCCAATGCTGCTAGATCTTGTGTATCGGAACCTATGGTTCTAGATCCAAATTCATTGGGATAGGACAACTCTTTTTCTGAGTAGAACCCTTTGCTACATATAAAAGAATAGGAAATTCCCTTTGTCTTTGTGGGATAACAAGCATTCAAATATTGATCATCTATCTAATCGATTTGGAGCTATTAGAGCTGGATCCATCTTTGGGGGCTATGAGTCAGAGCAATAACAAGATTCTAATAGATCTTCTCACCATCTCTAGAGAGATGGTTCACTAATAAACCAAGGCAAGAGTCAGTTAAGCCTAAACCAAAGAAATAGTTAGCAAAGTCATTGACATTCAATTCATGAATATTTGGAATCCATATTATGCAAGGAAACATTCTTTTCACCAATTCGAAGGTAATATTGAATTGTTCCACTTTGTCTTTCAACAAATTCTTAAAATCAATATTAATACTTCTAGTATCAGCTTTATTTAAATGCTCACCATATAAGAACTTCTTTAGAGATATTCTTATTAAAGGAACATATTAGTCTATTGCTAGACTTTTGACCAAATAAGATCAGCCAGTTCCCATTTCGATAAGTTTGGTTTATGGTCAAATTCGCAGGGTTTGAGGATCCTATGAGGTTCTATGTGAGCCTCACTTATTAATGCGGTAGCTTATACTTGCTATTTTGGTTAGAGGGAGTCATGGGGGCCACACATGTTTTGCATGGTCTAGGAGCTAAGTTGCACAAAATGTGGAAATATGTACTAGTTTAAGAAACAGGGATGCTTGAAATCAATGTTGCATGACTCGTACTCGTATAAGACTCGTTTGGCTATTGACTCGGCGACCTGTATAAGACTCGGCAAAATACAGAAAAAACTTAAAAAAATATGATCTCCAAAAAAATAAATACAAAAATATGAATTTTGAATGGGTCCAGGGGTCTTATGCGGTTCTTCACGGGTTCAATATGAGTAGAGAGGTTCTATGTGGGTTTGGATGAGTACGGGTAGAAACCGCATGTCCTATGCGAGTGACCTGTCTCACTATAGAACCTGTTAAGACCCTCAGGTACTCACGGGTATTATAAGAGTCGTGCAATAAGGCTTGAAATGAATTAGAGGTTAATTTGTCTTCATTTTCAATAGATTAGGGTTTTTTAGACATCTTATGTGTCCCATGCTGCTCATAGGGACTTTGACGTTTCCAAGAAGTTTTTGAAGCACTTTTGTGTCTTTTTTCCTAATACAAAAAATTATATATCCAGGAGAGGCGAATTGCGGTCCCAAAAAGAGGAACAACATGGGCTTGACAACCCTTCCGAAACGCGCCCATTGAGATGCCTTTACTTTTCGCTACATTGAGACCACTGTATAACATATCCTTAATCTATCAAAACAAAAAAATAGCATTACAGTCATCTATTTTGTTTAATAACAAAAAAATTCCGTCCTCAAAAATACCTCAAACACCTATCTCCAATCCCAAAATAATTAGGGTCGGAAGTCCATAGACTGTCTCAACCACATCAATAAACTTGGAAATACCAAAAGATCCAGCAGGGAGAGACAATGCTTGCTTGCAAAGCTTGTCTGCTTTCTTGTTGCGTTTTTTGAAGATGTGGTAGAAAGAGAGCCATTTAAAATAGGATCCTAAAGGAGTGGATCCAGAAAGGCATTTACCACAGCTTTTCTTTAAGGCCCAATCAATAACTAATATGGAATCTTCCATATCCTGCAACTTTCTGACATTGTTCTCTATAGCTACCACAAGAAAAGTCCTTGAGGCAATGAATATCTCTCTTTTATTTGCTCCTCTTCCAGGAGCGTACTTGATATGCAAATAATGGTCCTGACTCAAGAAAAGGACTACACCAACCCCACTTATTGGAGGATGGCCTTGGCAAGCATAGTAAAAAAATCCCCATGGTGTATCCAGATCTATGGTGGGCATGACTTGGTTTCTGAGATCTTTTTTTTTCCTTTGGGACCACTCTAAATTTCTTAGTGAGATTGTTGATCTGACCTGTAGTAAATTTAGATGGGATATCTACATCTCTAAAAATACTAGAGTTGTGAGCCCACGAGATACCATAGACGAAAGTGCATGGAAAGGCTTCCAACAATTTTACTGACTTGTCCTCCAATCAATTCAGCATACAATCATCCAGCCCTTGCTTTTACCAAGAGGCTCATTAATGAAGGGGGAGACATAACAGGGGGTCAATGTGAGATTAGATCTCTACCCTTGATCAAGGGAAGCTAAGATCTAATCTCAGCGCTTGATCTTAGGGATAGGGCTTCTCATCATTATGGAGACTAAAAAGGTGGAAAAAGGCAAGAGGAAGCACATTCTTCATGTGTAGAGTTGGAGAAGTGAAGAGGAGAGGAAGAGGAAGAGGAAGAGAAGGCTGCGATAGCCATTTTTGCTGAAGGAGAGACTATCTACATCAAGGAGAAATCCACACACAGCCTGAATTCTCAGGCAAGTACAGGCATGCAGACTGAGGCACAACAGTACATCCCCAACATGGATTTTGAGGAAGTTTCTGCACATTTTTTGAGGCTAGCAGCACGAGTTTTCAGGGGGTCAGACTTTATTAATTGCTGTTCTGATAGGCTTGTTTTTTCAAGGAGAAAAAGGCAGGTTTGTGGCATGATTATCAGAGCAGAAGTATGTCAGAGGCTCGAAAATTGAGGAGAAGTCAGACTGTCAGCACAGATTTCAAGGCAGAAACAGTTAGCTATGTGGCACAAAATTTAAGGGGTCAAGTCTGACTTGTGACATGAATTTCCAGATTTGAAGTGCCGAACAGTGGCACAAACTCCAGAACAGAGATTACTGGACAGTGGCATGAGTTTTCAGAACAGCAGCACGAGTTTCTAGGAAGCTGGCCCGAGTTTCAAGGGGAGAGATAAGTACTGCTGTGTATTTAATGATGTAAACTCTTTGAGATAAAAGCAAATAAAAATCCCATTCCAACTGGTTTTCCCTTCGAGGCTTTTCCAGGGTTGTGTTGACAGAAATCAGTGCCCAAATTTTGTGTATGCATGTGAAATTTATCAGCTGAAAGTGAAAGGTAGTGGTAGCCTTGAGTGTTTTAATTGCAATTTTATATTCATGTTTAAATCAGCAATTAACCATGGGATGCGGGCATTAAACATGGTGAGGAAAACAAATTGAAACTGGGTGGGGCTACAGGACATAAAATTCTACATTCAATTGATAGGTTCTGCAAGTATTTGGATTTTAAAACCTTGTCTCATGGAGAAAGATTATGAGTAAGCCTTCATGAACTCCTTGCTGCTAAAGCCTGAGAGAATAAGAACATGTTGTTTAATTCCGTAGTGTTAATTTTTAGGATATGTTCTTTGCTTAGGACAGTTGCTTCAGTATTCCACACTAGCCCATTTGTTAATCCATTAGCAATTTATTATATTGTCAGTAACTAAAGAAAGAACATATGCAATAAATGATGAAGACAAGCCAAGACGAGAGGACACAATAATACAGCACAAGCCAGGGAAAAACCACATGATGGGGAAAACCCTTGATCAAATCTTCTTATTATTAATATCAGATGTTCAGCAGAGAGAGTACAATAGATCAAAGTCAAAATGACTTGCTAATTTGAAAGTCCAACCTTAGACAAGAAAGTGGCTCAATAGCTGCAACTCCAACACATTGTGAACTGAAGTTACTCATGGCCTGGTTAGGACTGCTTACTGTATGCTGCTGTCTCACTCAATCAACCCAAAACACCTCCATTCCACTGCGGCTAACCTTGGTATATAAGGGGCTTCCCTTTGCTAGCTCTTAGGGCTGATCTGGATCCAAGATAAGGTACTCTCAGCCTTCTGGTCTAGACTCTGCAGCCCTACCTGAAACAACAGATCAGAAGAGCGGCCTTAAGATGATCACAAACTAGCCCAGAAATCATTACACAAATACGGCCTCATTTTCTGCTCTTGGATTTGGGCCTGCAATGACAAATAAGCCCATAAAAAGTGCCCAAAATTTCCTTTAAGTCCTGCAGCTGTCTCTCATAAGAATCTTGGCCTTGTGACAGAAGAGAAAGCCCAAAACAAAAGCTGCTTTGTCCTCCTTCTGAACTTGGCTACCTCAGACATACTTTTGAGCCATTTGATGTGTGAAATGAGCTTGTAGGCACCTCTATATATACAAATCGTTGGGGGTTCAAGTGACACGTCCATAGGGCTTTATTAGCCTACATGGAGGGGAGGCCAACCTTGGACAATTTATGAGTGGGCATAAATTCAAAAACACATTTCTCCTTATCCAAATTTGATGATATTTAGGTCGATTTTGGTCCTCTTGAAAAGATGAATTCAATGCCATAATTATCTTCTTCAAAAGACCTGCCCAAAGTGGAATTTGGTCCTAGTTGCCAATTTTAACACTCCCTCTCAACTAGAGAGATTCCACTTGCCAATCCATCTATCATCATGCCATCTTGTCATTATATATCGTCTTTGCATCTCGTCTCGACTCTGCTGAACACTGATATAGATACTGAAGAAGAATTGATCGAGAGTGAGTTACAAGACCTTAACACTCTCCATTGACAAAAGTTAGTTTAGGGGTAGAACTCCAATCATACTTGATCCCAAGTTAAGATGTTGAACACCATGCATCCTAGACATAGGGAGTACAACAATACATGATGCGTCCATTGGTAGTGTTATGGTTTCTATCCACTATTCCCAACTTATTGGCCAAATGAAAGGTACTTCCCATGTGTCCCATACTACATGGGTAGGATGATGCTGGGGCAACAACAGGGAAAGAATAAATCACATCTTGCGCACAACCGCACATAGGGAAAGGATAAACCACATCCTAAGTTCATGCAAGCCACCGAGAGTAGGGAAAGGGTGAACCACATCCTACATGCATGTCAACCAACAATCGTAGGAGGGATCCTACATGTGGGGAAAGGATGAACCACGTCCCACCGACATGTCAACCATTGATCGTAGGGAATGAGCATCCTACATGTGGGGAAAGGATGAACCGCGTCCCACTGACATGTTCACATGTGACAACAAGCATATGCCTATATGCATCTCTCAATGGGGTATCATCAAGAGAAGGTGAACCACTCATCCTATGCATATCTCATCAAGCACAGGGGAAGGTGAACCACTGACCCTACATACATGACAACCACCATAGGGGAAGGTGAACCACTCATCCTATGCATATCTCATCAATCATAGGGGAAGGTGAACCACTAACCCTACATACATGACAACCACCATTGGGGAAGGTGACCTCCTCACCCTATGTGTCATATATCATCATGGGGTTATCACAAGGGAAGGTGAACCACTCATCCCGTATATAGTGCATCTATATTGGAAGGTGAACCACTCACCCTATGGCTGCTTATAGTTCCAAGAAGTACGCTGAGTCCCCAGGAGCTCCCAGGGCTCAGTGTTCAACTGGGACCCTCATAGTAGGGTCTTTTCATGACTCCCAACCTCTCTTTGAAGGAAGATCAACTTCCTCTTATAATGATAAATGAGAGGATCATTATCTGATGGACAAACATTATCAATAAACATCATCTCTCTCTTTTAATATTGGGAAAGTAAGCTTGCTCATAACCATCAAGCCATTTCGCAACCTAATATTAATTCTTTGGTCCATGTGCTAGAATTATCCAATCATAATTATGCAGCATACATGCAGTTCGTGAGAGTCATCAAACCCAATTGTCATGATTTACTTCCATAAAAAATCGGACAAGCAAAGTCATCAGGGATTTTATAGCTCCGTCCAATGTCTTGTTTGAGGAAGATTATGGTCCTTTTTCAACCAAAGAAATCTTCCCATGAGATTATCTCAACACCATTGTATGATCCTTCTTTGCTAGATGACAACTACCAACACATCAAATTACCCAATCCATGATGAGGAGGAGTTTTTCTCATTAGGGTATTCATATCTATAGTATAGAACCATTCTTCATTAGATTTTGACTTAATTCAACTAGGATATCAAACCTAGGGTCTTCTTCTTATTGTGCTTGTCAAGGCATAGGATTACATGCACTTTCTTCCAGGTACCTCTGTTTTCCATGCTGATAAGGACTACTACAGAGAACTTGTTCCGGAATGCCATGCACTTCTTCTCCAAGTTGATCTTGAAGAATAAAAGCTTCAGGTGAGCTGCACTTTTTATCAAATTCAAAAGGTGCTGCAATTTCTTTTACTGGTAGGTCGTCCCTGTAACTTCTTTATAGTAAATAACCCTTCAAAAGATAAGTTATCCAAAATCTACATTTGTCTTGTTCACAACTTTGTTTGTGTCAAGACCATCAATCTACTGGGGTGACAACATATCATCATGGCTACTAAATTGTAACGATATTATACATAATGTATGACTGAAAAGAGACCATAAAAGATGCTGAGTTGTATATGTTGAGATGCCATACATAGGGCAGAGCCACACATAGCAAGACTGGTGCCATATATAATGATGAAGTAACCAAGAATCTTCACTGGACTGGGTTCTATCCTTGACTAGTAGCTTTAGGTCTCCATACTTCCAGGAAGACTATTCCTCCTTGAAAGATTCAAGATCTTATCCTAACAATGTTGCTGCTCTGCTACTAAAATTTCCTTTGACTATTGGAGATGTCAAATTTTCTTTTCAAAACAGGTGGAGCATTAGATTTGTTACTAGAATCAGATGCTTTCAGATCAACGTTGCACAAAGAGGGGACAAAATGGGGATGTTTTTTGGAAGCGAGGACGCAGAAGCGTCATTTCCCCAAAATCTAGGAAGCGAAGCATCTACCATATATATATATATAGTTTATTTATTAAAAAAACATCCCAAATACCAAATTAGTTGTAGAAGATATGAAAACACGCATATTTTTACATAAATGCATCCATGATTCCATTGTACATCAATGATTAATTATTCGAGCATCAACCATCTAGATTCTAGCAATTACAAACATACATCAAATTTTTATGCATATCATAAAACATAAAACATTTATAAAATAAAATCATCAAAATTCAAGTAACTTATCTAGCAAGTGAGCAACTGTCAACATTAGTCATGTCCAAAATTCAAATAATAATATTTACAAAATAGGCCACTTGGCCACCACCAAGACTCAAGTACACATTGAACTAGGAAGAGTAAGACAAAAAAGTTCAAATTCACAACAAGCCTACAAGTCTAATCTATGACAAAAGTAGTAAATTGTGAATATATCTACTAATCTCTCCTCCTTCCACCATGAACAATACGTTGCTGTAGGCCTCCACGTGGTGGCAATGAAGAAGATGGTGGCTGTGGAAGTTGTGGCATTGAAACTGATGAAGATGAAGCCCCTGTTGTTGGTGTTGAAGCATGGAACCTGGGAACCAAGGTACCAGATGGGGGTGTCATCTCAACTCGATCATCATCATCTTGGATAAGAGCATCCTCTAATTGCTCTAATCGCAACACTCCATCCTCCAAATTGGGCTCCTTTGGATTTTTGTCCCAAACCTTGAGGTCTTTATTAATCTTTTTGCATCATCACATTAATGGGACAACAGTCGCAAGTTATTGTGAACATAAACCAAGCTCTCTGCCCGGTCTAAAGTTAACGTGTTCCTTTTAAAACTGTGGATGAAAGAAGAAAAGCTCCAACAGCTCTCTGCAGAAGAAGTGTTTACCACCTGTAATAACACCCGCAATGCCAAAGTCTGTAGAAGTGGAGTAGCACCTCCATGCATGTTACACCACTCAAGAGAAGAAAAAGTCTCTCTATCTCTAATTGCATGCATGCTCCCAAATGGACCAGTGCTAAGTGTATAGTTTCACAAGTATTTCCATAGCATGGCAAACTCCTCCTCACCAAGGACTAATTTATCCAATGTTCTCATATAAGCCTCTAGAACCTCTGAATCTAGGTGTGGTTTTCTCTTGCTCCCCCCCTAGGTGCTGGTGTTGAAAGCCATGATGGATGATAATATTTAGGTGTCAAAACATATGCTAAGGCATGCAATGGAATGTTTAGCATATCCCATCGTTTTTCCACCTCTGCACAAATATAATTGTACAAGGTGATATCTCTAGGCTCAACAATGTCTTTAATCTACCCCAACATGCTACCCATTTGCTCATACACCTCCCCAATTATTGGCCGATCTGAATCTGGAAACTTGATTGTGTAATAAATTGGTTTGGTGAATAGTAAAACATATTTAATCCGTGACCAAAATAACATGTCAAGAATAGTGTTCTTGGCTACATTAGCACCATCTTTATCAATGTTAATTTCCTCCCATTATTCAAAGGTCACCATGTTAGTTAAAACTTGTCTCACCTTCACTAGCCGCCTAAAGGTGAGGTAATAACTTGCAAATCTTGTTTTTGCAAGTTTAAGCAACTGCAACTTGGAGTAAGTGCCATAAAAGTAGTTTACCCTTGTATGCCCTGTGATAAATTTAATGAGTTGCTTCCCTCTCTTGTTAAGCTCATTAATCCATCCACAGTCTTTATGCTTCACGATATCATGCATCAAAAGGTTCAATGTGTGCGCACCAAGCACCCAAACCAAAAGATGTGTAGATGAGTACGCTTAATAACTTTTCTTGCTGCCTTACAATTTGCTACATTATCAATGATCACTTGAACCACATTATTAGGACCAACATCTCTGATTGATTGCAATAGGAGATCTGCAATGTTTTGGGAAGTCGCATTGACGGAGGAGGAGTCATGACATGTAATAAATACTTCACCACTAGTAGAAACACCATGAACAATTATCAAATGTTGGTTTCTAATATTTGCCCACCCATCTGATACATTGTATACCCCACAATCCACCCACTCATTTGTAAAACGTGTCAAAGCTCTTTGAACCTTTGCTTTTTCTCTTTCTAATAATACTGTTCTAGCTTTCTCATAGTTTGGGCTTTTGTATATTTTTTTGGCTTCATTGATGGCCTTAACCATATCATGCCAATAGGGAGAGCGAAGCACATTAAATGGTACACCACAAGTACAAAGAAATTAGACTATCTTTCCATCCACATCATCCCTCCCAACAACATTAAGTAAATCCCCTATTGTTCTATCTTTAGAGGTTATAGAAGTACCACGAGGAGATGAGCTACCAAACCTAGAGGTTGCACTTGATTCCCGATTGAGTTTTTTGTTTCTTGCTTTTTTGTTGTGTAACCTCCTCTCTTTGGATGTATTTTCTTCTTTAACGCGACTTTTTGAAAGCCTTTCCGGTGGCTTTTTTCGGTCAAAATCCGGCAGTAAATCACTGGAATCACAAGTTTGATAGCTAGTTTCTGCACAATCAAAGCGTCCCAGGGGTTTTCCAAGGTGCAAAATCCAAATATGCAGTTAAAAAACCATTTTAACTGCAACAAAAACCATTTTAACTGCAATTTCTTCCGCTGGATTCCGTCACCGGAATCTCCAAAAAGTCGCATTATAGACAACTCCAATTTGTATCCCCTTGACACCCTTTTTCTCATTACTGCCCATCACCCCACAAAGATGCCTCCTCACACAGGTATATGAACCACTATATGGTGTTTCACCATGACAACCATGAGGGCACAAAAACTTATAGCTTCCACCACCTTTTCCCCTTTCAAGTTTGGTCACATAGTTCCATAAGGGTGTCAATGCAGCTTTCCCCTCTAGTGTTTTAGTGTTCTCTTCAGGCTCATCCCCTTCCTCTTCAAACCCTTCCTCCTTATCATACATTGGGTCACTCATATGTGGACCACTATCCTCTTGTTCTTCTTCTCTTCTTTTCCTACTCCCCCTTGTATCATGAAACCAAAAGTGGAATGATACATAGAAGCCAAAATAACACCATCTTGGAATATGAATATAGGTGGTGGGCAACCTGCAATTCAATGAGCAAGACGAAATAATGGGAAAGAGTAGGAGAGGGAGGAGAAAAAATACAAAAACCAATGACAGAAAAATGAGGGAGTTTGGGGTTTGCACTTACCTCTTTAGCTCTTGTAGATGGAAACCCTTCTTCACTCCTCCAAGCTCCTCTTCCTTCACTGCTCCTAGCTCCTCCTTCTTCACTCCTCCAAGCTCCCCTTAAGTCTCTCCTCTCTTTCTCCTCTCTTCTCCAAACTCTCCAAAAATACAAGAGTGAGCAAATGAGAGGAGAAATAGACTTTTAATCCCTTCATTCTTTTCCCTAACCCAAGTTAAACCCACCCCCAACAACAATTAAAAAAAATGAAATTTGTGGGTCCGCATAGTGGTCCACAAAAGCAGTTGCGATCTGCTAGGAGTTGGTGTTGATCCGCGGCGGATCCATAGGGTGATCTAGCCCCGAAACCGCATTTTGGGCGTACGGAAACACGAATCCGGCCAGACGGTTTCCACAGACCAAGAATTGTTTTTTTCGGGCCCGATCCGCGTTTTTGAATTTTTGGAACGTAGTTTTGGGGCTGGGTCACCTACAGATCCGTACGAGTCGCGAATTCGAGTTTTGATCCAAGGGGGGAGTGTTTTGTGCAACACAATTTCAAATGCTTTCACTTCTTGATACCTGAAGCTACTGTAAGACTGAAAGTTTCCACAAGATGGCTCAATCAATTTGCAATTTTGGCATTCCTTCCATGCTTCAAGAGCTGACATCTTTGTAATTCTGGCGACTGGTTAGGGTTTGCTAACAACCTGCTACAACCCTCTTTCTCCACTTTCTTAATTACTGTGATTTTCCATTTGTAGACACCCAAACATTGATCTAGGGCTTGAGGCTCCTCCTCAACGCATCCTATAACAACCCTGTATCAATGGAAAAATAGAACAATCCCAAACTCATGGAAGAATCCTTGACCTAGCTGCAGCTTAGAGAAAAGGGCTTATTCATGCCTTCATGCCCTTCAAACAACTTACCAACTAGATGTTGTAGCAACCCTCTTTATGTGGCCTGTTAACGCTTAAATTGGTAGGGGACCTAAGGGGGATCCCTGAAGGGCAAATGCTAGGCCAAGGGCAACAAATGGAGCCTTCCATTTGTTTACCTTCCATTGGGTGTTCATCGGTCACCTGTATTCTCACCTACCCTCAACTCGCCCGTATTCACTCGTTATATCGCATCCATCATAAGCTGTCTGTCCTTTTACTTTTTAGCAATGACTAGATCTCTTAACGACGTGCTTCGACGAGACATAGCCCATTGTCACCTCAACTAAGGCTCCTTTCTATTTACGAACTTTCACTGATGGGAGGAGACCCGGTTTATATGGAGTCACCGATGTAGGATAAGTAAATGAAATGATATGGAGTGACTCAGACAATCCCTTTCTTGGAAGAGTTTAGAAGGATATGGCTTGCTTGCTTGTTAAGCAAGGTACACTGTCTTCGAGGGAAAGGAAGGGGGTTTTGAGGGTTAGGTTTATGGGATATGACTTGTGGAGGAATTTCACAATTCCTAAAATTCTTATTGTAAGTGGTATCCCGGATGGTTCTTGAAGAATAATCTTTCAAAGGAGTGGGACCACACGAGGCCACGTGGACCCGGTCTAGGGTATGAAGAAAGTATGTGGCAACCAATGATATTCTTACCCTAGACAAGGTGGGGGAAAGTATCAAAGAAAGTATTTTTATTCGAAGATGTTGTTATTGCCCTATGAGGTACTAGCCTTGGGGATGGCAAGGCAAGTTTTGATCCTAGAGCTAGGGCTTGACTTTTCTCCCAACTCCACCATCGAAATGGCTTCAAAATTGGAGGAGAGCTAGAGGAAAGGGCAGCGTAGGAGACCCTAGGAGATTGAATTTTTTTGATGGCTAGCTTGTTGGGAAATTGATGCCCTAGGTACCCCAACTTGGCTAGACCTGGGAGGAGTTGTAAGAATATGTTTTTTAGTGACCACCTTTGGTAAATTAGTGCCTTAATCTTTGGGAGAATGGGGTCTATGATGAATATGAGTAGGATTTCTTGGTTCCCAGTCAAGGACACCTCAAGATCACTTCGCTAGCCTTGTAGGTTAAGAAGAAGCAACCTTGCAACTTTTATACTTCGATGTGCAAGAGGAATGGCTTATTAGGGTCAAATTCTTTGATAGAATTACCCCTAGGAGATTTCGTTCATATTACATGGCCAATACATTGAGAGATGCTATAATAGAGATAAATTCCACAATTTTCATCAGCGAATGCATGCAACAATTAGCCCTAAAACAACGAAAATCCCAATCCAACGTATATGACAAAAGTAAACAAGAATAACATAAAAAAGCATGTACTTACATGTAACAAAGTACATCCAACCATTCACAATTGATAATAGAGAAGCTCCTAGAGAAGATAAACCAATATCCACATGTCAAAATTCATCCATAAAGCTCCAATTCATCCTCTCAAAAAAGTGCGAAAATCTCAAGAGAGAGAAGTGATCCCAACCAAAGTGATGATGAGAAATAAACTCATCTCACTTGTATTTATACACAACTTAGGAGTTTGAATTAGCCTCCATGGCCTACACAAGCCCTAAAAATAAAATAGTGTTCTAATAATTAAATTTTTGGTGACAAGCCCACCAAACTAGCTCATAAATGAAAAAGTAAGCCTCTCAAGAGGTCAAATAATGATCTATGGATGTCATAGGGTCCTCTAAGAGGCCTAATGAGGTCCATGGGTGTCACAATGAAGAATAGGACCCTCAAAAGCAGTGGACAAGGGGTTGGCCCCTTGTAATAACCTATGGTGCTCCAAATGACATGTGGGGGCACACAAGTGTCCTCATGGGTCTCCAAACAAATCAAAGATGCCTGTAGATTGCTTGCAAGGGCTAGGATGATGGTGTAGGTGATGCCACATCATCGTGCAAGTCTTGGATCATCTGCCAAGTGTATGGTGTAGATTTGGGGTCGACTAGGCATGATGGATCAAGTGCATCCTCCTCGTCCAATAAGTGAACCACGAACAATCTCTGAATGGCTGCGGGGATCCATGGAGTGCAATCTGTTGTTGTGGAGGCCGATGGCTCTCAACGCTCATCCTACATGTGCCAATGTAGCCCTTTGGAGGATAAGGACCCCGTATAGGGAGACCAAACCCAAGATGGAAACAATCTTCAATCCTGCATAAGATCCAATGCGTCCCCTAGCCTTCTAGTACAACCAGTCATTAGAGAAACAGAGTAAATAAGCTTACCTAATCATGGAACATAGGTGGGGACTTCATAATGGCCTGCCCTTCCGCAGTGGGCTTCGGAATGTGCCAATGTATACAAAACTTCAAATGGGGTTAACTAATAATCCTATTAAGTGGTTTCCACTTCTAAAGGAGATAATATAGTCAAGGTACATCCTTCAAGAGGTGGTGGCATGTGACAGATAGGTGAATGAAGTAGGGAATGAGAAGGCGCAACCCTAGGTCACATGCTGGGGTACAAGGGCAACTAATAAGAGGGTAGCCCACACTTGGGTTTACAATGTGTAGGAGGGAGGAATCGCGGTACATGAGGTGCCCCGACCTTGATTTTTCCACCTTTCTTTTTACGCCTTTTGCCTTTTTATGATTTTGTTTGATTAACTGCTCAGGGCTCAAGGGGCTAGGGCATGACGTTTAAGATATACCATTGAATTCCCCCTTTTAAGGTGGGGTGGTTCATCGCCCACTAGGCGTTGGGACAATCGTGGGTTCTTATATGATGAAGAAGGCTCATAGAACTTGTTCCTACTAGGTTGATGGGCATGATGATGGGGTAGAGTTCATGTTAAATGTATTTGTGCTGGCCATTTTTTGCATTTTGTGGTACATTTTCCTGTTGAATGTGGCCATATATGCTTTTATCTTTCTTTTTAGCTGCATCAATCTCCGGTCTTCATTTCAGGGCATGACCCAAGGTGTGGCCAAGGGGAAGGGGCAAGCGAACCCTATGTGGATCCAAGCGAAAGAAATGATGAATGGGGTAAAAATGAATGGAAAGAGGGTAGTATAAGCGAATAAGGGGGTGGGACCATGCAACCAAAATCGGGGTTTCCCGTGAAATACCATCCTTGGAACCAAATGGTCAGTAAAAGAGATCCCACGAGACTAGAATCCAAGGTTAATTCTTAAAAGGGGTCCAGGGGACAAAAGCACAGATCTAGTCCATTCTTTCCGCCGAATCCCTCCATTAGTCCAAAAGTGTCTATGATAAGCAAAGTTAGCAAACTACAATACTCAATTTCCAACAAAAGCACAGACCTAGTCCATTCTTTCCGCCAAATCCCCCCATTAATCCCTGCCCAAAAGTGTCCATGATAAGCAAACTACAATACTCAATTTCCAAATGACAAGGCATACCTTTAGATTCGGGAGGCCCACCTTCAAACATACGATCATAGCAAATGGGAGAGGGACCACATGGCTAGCTCAGGTGGCGGCGAAAATGGCACAATGAGCTAGCTGGTGGCTGCAAGTGGTTGTTGGCTGAGGACCATCATGGAGGAAAAAAATTCTCCTAGGGATATTACCCACAAAATGGTGGGTAACACGACCTATAAAAGAGATATACCAAATTGCACAAAAAACACCCAACAAGCATCTATCCAGCAAGAAACATGCACCCAAAATCAAGAGATAAACTGCCTAGACGGTCCTCCTATCCTCCACGCATGGTGCCTCAGACTTGCGACTCTCTCTCCCAAGGAAATCGCACCCTAAACAGAGATAAACCTCTTTATAAATTCGACTCCTTGCCACCTGCGTCCTTGCCTAAGATGTCGTCCTATTTTAGAGGTGTGGATGATGCACTTGGTTGATGGATAAGGATAGAGAGTCTGTCAGTGAAGAGCTTGTACTGGGCATTCTCCAAACTTTTGCATTTCCATAGACAGGACTTCATTGAACCTTCGATCTTCTTGCAAGGTGATTAGTAGATGAACCTTAAAATAAAACGAGTCCTAACTCTTCTTATGATCTTTGTGCACAAGATCATATAGGCATGTTAAGGTCACTGAGATTTCTCAGGTCGTAGATATAACACGAGGATTGAGCAAAACGTTTCTTCTTAAAACTGAAAGAGAAAAAATCTTCCAATGCTTGTTGCCTCAGGTTCACTGCTTAGAGAGAATCTTCGTAAGATGTCAAGACTAAGAGATGTCTGCAGGTCTGCTATTACTAATAAAGTATTACTTTTACAAATATTACTTTCAAACCCTAAATGATCTTTTTGAGAATGAAGTGTACCAAGACTGATCTCTAGACTGAGTCAGAGACATCAAATTTGAAAATACCCTATTAAATATTGACATACAACAAACTTATTGTGATATTAAATTTATAGTAATGTCAAGGGTTAATGATTCTGAAGAACCCTAACGGGTTATCACGTATTGTAATATTAGATGATCACTGAATTATGAGAGACCGTACAGAGGGAAAAATCATACCATAATGCAACGCAAATCATAATATAATACTGAAATGTCAATATGAGTCACAGTAAAGTGGTGACTAACTGTGTGTAACAATGCCGATACTGAGTGATGTTTTTTTTTGAAGTGTCCCCTCATTGAAGTGATGCCCATATTGTATTAATACCCTCAATGCTACTATAGTTAATGCCACTGTGATATGAACTATGACACTGTTGCATGGAGCGATGCCTTAGTTATAAATGTACTACCTTTAGTGACAAACCAATGTGATGTGATATCAGATCGTCTAGTATCTAATTGAACAGTGAACCACATCGATCAAAATATGATCGCATTACATGCCATAGATATGTAAGAGCCCTATCCTAGGGTCTTCTAACAAATCTATTTTTTTATTTTTTATTTTATTTTCAGAATTCACACGTAACCAGAAGCAATAATTTGCTTTCTTACAAGGCTTTTAAACAATGAAAATTTTACTTCTTTACATCCTAATCCTTATAACTTATAATGAACATTCCATTTTAATAAATTTCCTTGAACAATCTATAGAGGAATACCTATATCGGTGGCTGGTGGAGATCCTTGTGAGCTGTTGCTCCTGCTGAACGCTCCTCTTGATTAACCCAACTGGATTTACTTCCCAGCCAACTAGGAAATAATTCCTAGCCTAGGTAACTTCCACAGATTCTCTAGCCCTCCGAGCCCAAGTCCAACCAGATGTAGTGTGTGTGTCCAAGATGAATGATCCAGACCAAGATGAACAATATTTCCCTCCTCTCAACAACCCAAGAAACCTCCACAGATTCCTAAGGTCTCCAAAAATCACAACAAATCTTAAAATTACAATCAACTCCAAAATCATAAGCAAGACGCCCACCTCCCCCTTTTCTCCCTTCCCCCTTCCCTTTTTATACCCTCCCTCTCTTCTCCATCTCAACCACCTCTCATTAATGTCATGAACTTCTCATCCATTTTTACAGTTGACTTCTCTTCCCCCAAGTAAAGCTGGGAGTACATTTGGAAATGTGACATGAATATAAAATTGGGAAATTAATGGGAGAGAACTGTGTCTTCTCCCAAGTAAATCTGAAATTACGTTTGGGAATGTGAGATGAATATATATATTTATAATTAGTTGGAGAGGACCATGTCTTCTCCCAAGTAAATGTGAAGGTACATTGGGGAATGTGAGATGTAATTAAATGGAGAGGACCATGTCTTCTCCCTAGTAAATGTGAGGGTACATTGGGGAATGTGAGATGAATATATATATTGATAATGAGTTGGACAGGACCATGTCTTCTCACTAGTAAATGTGAGGGTACATCGGGGAATGTGAGGTGAATATATTATTTGAAATAATGGAGGGAGACCATATCCTACGTAAGATTCAATTTGAGAAGGTAAGCTGGGAATTTGAATAATAGAAATCATAAATTTTATATTAAACCAATATTTCTCAATATTTTCAGATAATGTAAACATTAATAAAATTTGCAGGATAAGATTTAAGTGGGGCATTACATACACCCCTCTTTTAGAAAACTTCTCCTCGAAGTTAGAATGAAAAGATACAAGGAGTTCGAAATCATAGCAAATCAGAGAGAGTTATAGCAATAAAATTTGATAAGTCAGACAATGACATTACTTCCCATCAAGAGTCTCCAACTGATCTATATCCTCCTATCCATCCTGTCCTACTTCCGTTCCCACCCTATCCGTCCTCTGCTGCTTTATTAGTGGCAACAACCATACCTATGTTGTAGGAAACGTGGTATAGAGGTCCGTTTCCGTACGAAAACGGGTACAAAACGTGGAAACACGTTTGGTACGGCCGTGAAACGCGTTTCCAGCCGTCCTGCCACGTTTCCCGAAATGGAAACGTGGCCAGTACGACCGGAAATGCATTTCAGGGCCGTACAACCCACGTTTCCTCATTAACTTGTGTTTTTTTTTTTTATTTATTATTATTTACTTTTAGGGTATGTTAGTGACTTCTTGTTGCTTCTAGATGCGTGTCTAAAGTTATAAAAGTGAATTTTTGCCCTAGTGTTGATATGCAATTCATCAAGAAGTTTGAGGGATATGCAGTTCATGGTAATGTTAAATTCTTAAAGTGAAAGTGATATTCTCCTTTATTTTTCATTTTCATCCTTAAATTTTTAACATTACCATGAAATGACTCAGGATGTTTGAGAGTGGTTTCGCCCTCATTGGATTTCATATGGAGAAAGTAGAATTTTAGATCTCACTCAAAATCCAGCAGACTTATTTGTTTTTCAGGATTTCAGGATTGGAGGGATTCCAATGTTTCCATTGGATTTTATCATGTACTAGGGTATGGAACTTGTATCTAATCAAGAGAACCAAGCCCTCTATCCAGGGGAAACTCCCAATAATCAAGATCATGTAGGGTACTAGGGTATGAAACATGTATTTAATCAAGAGCACTAAGGTCGTTCGACTATGTAGGAGGAGACTCCCAATACAACAATGGTCCTTCTAAAGAATGGGATGTAGATGCAGAAAATCTTGATTTGGATCTCTCTCATGCAGCCTTATAGTCTTTATTGTACTTGCAGCCTCATATATTAATATAAATAAAGGCTGATTTTGAGATTTGGATATATAATAAAGGTTGCTTTTGGATATTCCGATATTTTTATTTTCATTATGTGATCATTCATGAGTAAATGTGATGTAAATTAAATCTTAATGTTTGAGTGTAATAAATTATAATGTATCATTTATGCTTTATGATTGCACATATATATATATATATATATAATATATATATATATATATATTATATATTCACGTTTCCCCGTTTCCAAAATTTGGGGAGGTCGCGTTTCGTATCACTTCCCGTTTCGGAAACTCATACCCGTTTCCTCGTTTCATGCAACTTAGAGCCATACTAACCACTGATAAAACGAACATGGTGGAAGCGTCGACTATATCGACCTAACATTCCCAGCAGGCAACTGGCAATCGTCATCACACATCTAGGGGAGCGTGTCCACCACTGCCCTCCCACAATTCCAGGTTTTGGAGGATACACAATGTGAAATGCCTCCACCCCTCCTTCAGAACTAGGGTCAACGCCCTAACACGGACCACACTACAGAGCTGGTTGGACTTGTCATCGAATAATCCAGTCAGGTAGTCTTTGCCACTTGTCATTTGCATTTTACTCATGTCATAAGAGTGCATATCGAGTAGATACCAAATGTAACAGAACAATGTGCGTTATACCTTCCCCATGAGATGTCTCAACCTTCCCTTAATGGAAGAGTAGCTCTCGGCTATCATATAGTTCTTTCCCCTGTGGGTTAACTCTCATTCATGCATTTATATAACAATAAGACGTATAATCATCACACTATTAAGTCTAGTATCCACGTGTCAATTTTGTAGTTCATACTTGAACAATCATAATTTCACCATGTCATTCATTAGATAGATCATATCATATCCACTTAAGCCATACATGAAACAACAATAGCTCTGATAAGCCATGTACTAGATAAATCATCACCAAGTAAGTCATACATCAAATATTTCCATCATCAAAATCCAACTTAAGTAGTTTCATATTTTCAACCAAATGCATCAGTATTACACAATGTTCATAAATAAATAACATGGAACTGCAAAATAAAACTTTAACATAGGTAGTTGTCTACGTCAAAATGGGCATCATAAATGCTCATGTGACATCCTTGTGGAACTCCTTGAATCAATTAGAGTTGAAACATATTCCACTGTTTGTCATGGAAAATGGCATTTGAACCTAGATATGCTATAAGGTGGTACCAAAACCAAAATAATGGCAAGCAACGGATCAGTGCACTATCAATTCCACTAGAAGGTGGTGCTAGTATAAGTTTCATGCATATAGTTTCTTTAAAACCTTCGTGAATATAAAATGTCCCACTCTTCCAATTTGATGGTTTCTCATCTTCCAAACCAATTAGTTAATCTTGAAAATAAAAGACTCAAAACTTACGAAACTGTTTCCAATATGATTTTCATACTTTATATTTTTTTGTAAATTGAGATAAATGTCCTCTAAATGTCAAAGGTTCAAATTTATTATATTTTTAATCATTGTTTACTAGTACTAAAACATTCTCATGATATATATTACAGATCACAATATGACTAGACAAATGAGAAATAATTAAATGAACGGAATAATTGCCTTTGCCCTGTTGCTATTAGTATTTCCCTTCTAAATGGCACCACATCTTTAGAAATGCCCACTCCTTTCACAAGTGGCCAGTGACCACAAAAGTTGCGAAGAAAGTTGAGGGTCCTTTTATCCAAAACTAGAGACACATTATTTTTCACGGCATATTTATTCAACACTAGAATAAGGGTAAAAGTGTATTCTAATATTTTCATTGATATTTTATTGACTAAATAAGCTTTCATTCTAAAATCCCAAATTCTCTATGAACTGATCTTCTTATTTAATTTAAGATCATTAAAAATCACTATCACAATAATCCTTACACAAGTCCATGGTATTCGATCTATGTTTTCACTAGAAAAATTCACCACCCATAGAATAATCAGTAACGTGACATATAGGGTATTTCAGCACATCCTAACCTGAATTCTCATGCTTCATAGTCGTTTACTTCTCAAATTGGAGATTTGTTATTTTGACTTCCAATGTCAAATTTCATCTAAAAAGTAATCCAAGCAAAACCCATGTTCCCAATTTCTCAAATTGTGCTAGGCATTGGAGACCTAACATTTGGCTCACTAATAAGAGAGGTTGGCCCACACAAATGAGGTCTATTGGATTGTTTGAAGGGTCAAATCTAGCTATTTGGCTAATTAAATGTTGAAAAGGGCGAAATACTCAATTAAATTCAAGTCACCAAGCAGAAAAGTGGAAGAGCTTTGCAAGTCAAGTCTAATGGACCAAGTTGACCTTGTTTTACTAGTTGTTTGTCTCCTCCAAGTGGACAGTGAAGGTGTGAAAGCCAAGTGAGTGGAACATGGGACCCTAGGTGGACATAATCTAGTCATAAGGTGGAGTGACTTCTCTTCCAAGGGATCCTCTCTTTAGTTCAAATCGGCCTCCTTTATGTTTGATGTCACATTATTTATTGGGGTTTTTAATGACCTGGTTTTGAACTTGGAATGCCATTCCCATGTTTCACAAAAGTGCCTTAGACTTGTGGTATAGACATGGGCCTTCATTTACAAAATAGTTTGAATGATAATAAGAATTATTTGAGGTTTTATTGGAGTTGTTTTAAAGGTGTAATTGTCCTTTAGATTTTATCGCCTATCTTATAAATGTTTCAAGCAATGTAAAGCTAAATTATTCTAATAATTTGGTCTCTAGGTTGTGGATAACAAGTCAAATCATTATTTTTCAAAGAGCGTTCCAAATTAGCCATTAGAAGAAAATTATTTAATGCTATTCCTTCATATCATTTGTTATGAATTGAGATGAGCATGCCATGATAAACATTTTTTTTGTGCAAGCACTTATCTTGTATATTTATTCTTCTATTTTATTTTTATTTAGCCATGTAGAAATTTTGTTTTCATAAAAAAATTGTAGGTTTTTCAGAATTACAGAAAACTTGTTGAGCAATCCATTGAGGGGCCACATAGTCACATGGAAGAGAACAGTTATAGTGCTAGTCCGCCCTTTCTTTTGTTGGATTAGAGCTATCAATTTTTTTATTGTTGGACAACCCCTTATTAGAGATTGCTTCTTCAATGACAAAATCTCCCATAACACCACAGTGAATCTATTCACTGAAAGTATTTCAAGAGGAAGTGTCTAAGGTGGAAATCACCCTTAGTTGAATTTTAGTATCGATACATCATTTTAGAATAGAGTGAGAGATACTAGTCTTTTGACTCCAAACTCATAGCTTAATCCAAAAATACCAGATTTATTTAGAAGGGGTCATAACTACAATCCGACACTAGAAAAAAATAATTTGCAAGGAAAAGGTAAACCTCAACATACCAACCAATATTTAAAAATCCAAAACTTTTTCCAAATTAAAAAATCCAAGCATTCTCTTAAGGAAGATAGTGACCACAAAAGGATGGAAAGCATTGATGAGTTCTTGAAGGCAGGCAGACGTAAATAAGATTTGAGCTACTATTCCTTCATTGATAGTCCCATATATGACACAAACTGAAGGATGTCAAATTGCAGAATTATATATGACACACTGAAGGATGTCAAATTGCAGAATTTTGACAACATGAGCAATCAAGTTATTCCATGGATTATTGGAAGTCATATCAACCAATACAAGGATATGCATATGGACGTGCAAAAAAAAAAATTTGGTTTTGTAGTATATCTATCACAAATTTGATGTTTCACTATTTTGTTTAGCAAACAAACACAAAGGTGTAACCCAAGATGATAATAAATTTATTTGTTGTTTGCATTCGTTTTATGATTTTACCTAACATACTTCATTTTACCTTGTAGGCAATCGTAGGCCTATTATGGTCCAATCATGCTCAATCCCTCTAGAACCCACTCTAAACTCCTTTCATCCTAAATATGAATGGAAGACTTGGGATTGGGATGGATCTTCTGAAACACATGATTTAAAGAAACTATTGATTTTGTAGGAGTGATCTGATAATCAATTAATGTAACCTGGGAGTTATATATATATATATATATATATATATATATAAAACTCTAGGATTGCGAAATCATCTGGATTAAATAAGAACACAGCTTAAACTAGTTTAATTAATTTAGATGAATTAGTATATTAGCTACCCAGCCAACATCAACTAGAGAGTCTTGATATCATTAACAATGTGGTGAATCAACAAAATACCTTCAAATTAATTCAATAATTCTTGTGAGATTGCAAAACCAATCCCAAGGCTTCATGATTAATAAAAAGTCAGCTGATCCTTTTTATTAGTGATCTGAAAGAAGTAATTATATTAGGTACACAACGAACATGAACTACCAATGTTCTCTCTGGCCGATATCCCTATTTTCAATTTCCAATTTTTTTCCTGGGATAATTCTAAAGCAGTGTTTTTTTTTAAGGGACTCTGCAAGATAACCCTGAACTAAATCATTTTCCATTGAAAGCCCTTTTGCTTCATATTTGACACATCCAACAATTGAACTTGGGAATAAAAAAACATATCATGAGGGGATTCAAATGATGGTGTAATCATTGTCACAGTAAGTATAAAAGAATTACTTGTAAATACTTCCAGTCGACAAAACAACAGTTAATGTTCAATATTAGAAATAATTTGTCAGTGCAAAACCCTGACTTCAAAATCTGGGCATGGTTACCAATCTAGTGAAACCTCAATATCCCTATTTTCCAGTTCTGCAGCTAATCCTGAAGCTGTTGCTTCAAATTTCACACAACGCTGGAACTTGGGGATGAAAAAAATGCAATATCGTGACGCCATTCAAATTAACATGATACTTTTCTCAACTAGCACACAAAAATTAGCTTTAATATTTCCAGCGCACACGAACAAGAAGAGTTAGTTGCACATATTTTGAGTGCACATGAACAGAAGTGAATTTTCACCAGATCAGAAATGATGGTTCAGTTCAACCTTGAAAGGTTTTTCACTTTTTATAAAAATTGCAAGCGCATTGTTGCAAACGAATATTTTACTAAACTGAAAATATTTCCAGGATCATAATCCCTTATGTATATATATTTTCAGTCCCTTATATATATATATATTTCCAGTATCATAATCCCTTATATATATATATATATAACCGATACCACAACATCAGTATTAATAAGAATGCAGTTAATCCTTTTTATTAGTGATCTGAAGAATCAATTATAGAAGTACCTGATCAACATAAACTACAGAACCTTGACATGATTATAAATGTATCGAATTGCTAATATACCTACTTTTAATTCAATAATTCTTATAAAATTACACTAATTTTCAAGATCGACAACATAATCATGAACTGGATCATTTTCCATGGAAAAACCCTTTGCTTCAAAATTGACACATCCAACACTAGAAATTAGAGATTAACAAATATCATCAGGTCATTCAAATGATGCTGATCCTTTTGTTGTAAGTAGACAATAATTAGTTGTAAATATTTCCGTTCCATGAGAACAACAATCAATCTTCATAAGCATTGCCAAGGCAATAAGTAGAACTCTGAAATTTTTAAGAGGGATATTTTAAGAAGAAACTCATAGAAAGGGGCAATAATATCCATAGAATAGAAACCCCAACAAGAAAAATGATAATAAAGGTACAAGATAAGACAGGGAAGGTATTATGAACCATGGGTCTCACTCATGGTCATGGACTCATGCTCCTCCTCACCATAACGAAGAACCCAAATGTTGTTGTTGATCACCTGATTCCACATTGTCTCCATAGCTGGCAAGCAAGAAACAAGTCGAAGACAAAAGGAATTGCTATAAGTATGGACTACAATATTCTTGTCGTATTTTACATGGCTGATAAACTAAAGAAGGAAAGGGAGACAATGGATGAAACTCTACCTAAACCTCATAATAGAGGCAAACCCCCCCAAGAACAGAGCTCATGGGGATTTAAAGGCCAACATGGAAGGGAAGAGGACCTACTCCACTCGTTAGAGTTCGAAAGCTTTCTATATTGCAAGTGGATTTTCCAAAATAATGAATAGAACATGAGGAGGCACAAAATATCATGAAGTACGGTAACATATGTGCAACCATAACTTGCGCATCGTATGCCAAGATGAAATATTTATAAAATATGTTGTATCAAACCATGTTCAATATCAACTATCCAAAATATTGGTAGTGATCCACATACCCAATGATATGTGCAGCCTTATGCCTAACATATGGGTGAAGGAGGTGCAAACAAAAGAAGACTTTCATCCTTAGGCTGAGTGGTAGGAACAATAGCAAATTCTCTAGGTAATCAATTACTATAACATCATCTTTTTTTTTCTCCTCAGCCATAATCAATCAACAATTGTGACCCATGGAGAGAACATGATTATAGGGAATAAAGTCACCACTACCAATCTGAACAGATATAAGAATGCACGTAAATATGAATATGAAAGGGAGAGGAAGATTGTGAGGAGATTTGCAAACAAAACTTACTACCATAAAAAGGATACAAATGCATCAAATCTTGAGCAAATTAGTTATTTAACAGTGATTTTTTTGTATTGTGCATCAAAGAATTAAGCTCAATAAGTATGACATGGTCTTTGCATCTCAACCACACAATTCAAACAGAGTCAAAATCTCCAAAAATAGTCTCCAATGCATGAAGATATCCTGAAATTAACAAGTCACTTGAATCGTTAAAGGTCTTACTTTGAATAAGATATAGACAATGTTGTTGCATGTGGAAGTCACGCACAACATGCCTTCCTTGAAACAAACGAGATGGTGAAATGGATTTCTTCCATATATGGTTTTATTTTCAGTTAGTGAGGAAATGAAGTTATATGATAACCTGTATCATTTTAGTGCCCAAAATCCTATGTTATCAGAAACAAAACAGACGTTGGCATTCTTGCAGTTATAAGGTGTAGAAATAAAATAGGACAAACAACTTTGTTTTCTAAGGTGGTTTCCATTTCAAAGGCCAAGAAACCATTTCTCGAGGAATGGACCTTTTTAGTATGACACATGACTTCAATTTTGGTAAGTGGTGACATCATACAACAATTAAGAATATGTATAAATCAGAAGCCTGAACGAAGCCAGGTCAAGTTGTTTGATAACGAATTAGATGTTGGATAAATAAACAATGTTTGACTAGGATTATCTGGGATTTTGGATATTTCTGCTACATAAAAGCAATGCTGGTTCGTTAAGATGGGCTTATATAGCTGAGGAGCTGTGCCGATGTCTAGACCTCCTTGTAGCCTGTATGCTTCTTCCATCCAAACTCTGACCAGAAACAACTGTCTTTTCTTGAGAGTGACACACTTGAGACCTAAATTTGCAGCCAAACTTTGACATGAAATCACAAGCCCAACTACTTAGTGCTTCCTTTGGTTTATTAATCCTTTGAATCGCCTGTCTCATGGCAGAATACTCTCTTTCCAGGTCATTCACTTTAAACTTAATTGTATCCATATCCATGCATACACCCAGCCAGTCCTTGACATGACCCCAAAGAGATGAAACACAACATCCAGAGGTTGTGTTACTGCCTCTACAGTCTCAATCTTCACTCAAAACCTGCATATGGCCTCCCACGACCTCCAGCTAACTTCTGGACTACAAAATTTATTAATGAAGGTTCGTACAACCCTCTGGTTCAGGGAGTTTGCTGAGAGGGGCTGTCCAACAGCCAATGGTCCCTTCAAGTAATGAATTATCATTCCAGCGATTTCATCAATTTACTGTTGCTAATTTAGCGAGATTCCTAAGGATTTTTTTTTTATTTGCTTGGGACGCTCTAAATCAATTTTTTTTGGGTGTTTCCTGTAAGTATTTGGTAGCATCCAACGAATCTTAACAACCAAGTCAAACATATATTTTCAGGGAATTAAAACAACAAATGTCCATACAACTGTAACTGAGATGGAAGACTCTGTGTTGCATTGCTCTCAAATTGGATTCTCCAGCGAATGCTACATCTCAAGCGGATACTAGAGAAACCTTTTGAAACAAGCAGCTATTTTGTTCTCTCGTGATGGGAATCTTGGAGAAGGTAAAACTTCTGAATAAGGGCGGAGCAATTTCTCAACCTTGTTTGTAAAACAGAGTGCTCCTCTAAATAAGATAAATTAATCGAAACTCTGGTTTGAAGGATCAATCAGAGTCATCCAGTTTGGTTCTGAGCGGTGATTTAGACTCCATACGACTTGGCTGGTACATAGCATGTGAGCCTGATAAAATTATACCAATGTGCACAGATCCTCCACTGTGTTCACTTAGTGCTGACGGACTCGAACCTGGGTTGATCATGCTATCTGTAGCACCAGAGATTGTCGGAGGAATGCCCTTTGGCAGAGGAGCAGCAGAGCCCAACGCTGTTACAGGCACTTGCCTACATATTTAGAATCTGATCCTCTGGGTCGACTCGCCGGTACATGGGGTTCAAGCTAAACTGTAAGAGCTAGGAGCTCCCGACCTGCATGACTATTTACTTCGAGTACTGGATATTCAGACATTCTGATATAACTGTGTCGGGCTATTTGGATATTCATCCAGTCCCAGATGTGATATTTAAATCCAATGGCCACCACATTACTGTGGCAACATGTCTTGAGAAGTTTTGACCCAGGTCTGAGTACTAAAGGTACTTTGAGCACAAAATGTGATAGGATTCATTCAAAAGCCTGCTTGATTTCCTTATACGCTGCTTCTCACTATCATATCATATGTATGAGTATACAGTTATCAGGTAGCAATGCAGAATTTCAATTTAGATGACAGCTATGAGAACATAATACTTATCATATTACTGTAGCAACCAACTAACCAACTTGCTCAACATCATCCCGATCAAAATCCTCTCGCTTTTGGGTGCCATAGATTCCTGCATCTTTTACATCAACACCACGTTTGCTGAACTTGAACCAACACGTTACTTGCTCTCTACAACAACTTCCATTTGTATTGAAGAGCCATATACTATCGTAGAGGCTAAAAAAAAATGCCCCACAACCATCCTGTGGTATTGTAGATGAAATCGATGGCAGAGTCCAAGTGGTTTAAGGAGACAAATTTGAAATCTGTTGGCAGAGTAGACTCAACACACATCATAAGGAACCTGATGATCTGGATTGATGTCTCAAGGCCGCTTCTATTCAAATGAAATCTTAGGTTTCGGGCAGCTACAAAACTGGTTTCTATTGCCTTTCGTCGTAATAAGGAGGGTATATTTTTTTCTTCAATTTAAAAAACAATTTGTTATATGAATATATTTTAGGATTATAAGTCCTTACAAGCTCTTTATAATGGAATTTGGGGTTTAATGGACTTTGGGTCCAGATTTTGAACCTGGCTTTGATACCACATGTAAAAGCCCTATCCTATGGTCTTCTAACAATTTTTTTTTTGTTTTTTTGTTGCAGAATTTACATGCAACCAGAGGCAATAATTTACTTTCTTACAAGGCTTTTAAACAATGAAAATTTTACCCTTTTACATCATAATCCTTATAACTTACATGCAACCAGAGGCAATAATTTACTTTCTTACAAGGCTTTTAAACAATGAAAATTTTACCCTTTTACATCCTAATCCTTATAACTTACATGCAACCAGAGGCAATAATTTACTTTCTTACAAGGCTTTTAAACAATGAAAATTTTACCCTTTTACATCCTAATCCTTATAACTTATAATGAACATTCAATTTTAATAAATTTACATGAACAATCTATAGAGGAATACATGTACCAGTCGCTAGTGGAGATCCTTGTGACTAACCCAACTGGATTTACCTCCCAGCGAACTAGGAAATAATTCCTAGCTCAAGAAACCTCTACAGGTTCCCTAGCCCTCCGAGCCCAAGTCCAACCAGATGTAGTGTGTGTGTTCAAGATGAATGATCCAGACCAAGATGAACAATATTTCCCTCCTCTCAACAACCCAAGAAATCTCCACAGATTCCTAAGGTTTCCAAAAATCACAACAAATCCTAAATCCACAATCAACCCCAAAATCATAAGCAAGACCCTCACCTCCCCCTTTTCTCCCTTCCCCTTTCCCTTTTTATACCTTCCCTCTCTTTTCCATCTCAACCACCTCTCATTAATGTCATTAACTTCTCATCCATCCTTACAGTGGACTTCTCTTCCCCCAAGTAAAACTGGGAGTACATTTGGAAATGTGACATGAATATAAAATTGGGAAATTAATGGGAAATGACTGTGTCTTCTCCCAAGTAAATT
This sequence comes from Pinus taeda, assembly GCA_000404065.3. Classification (NCBI taxonomy): domain Eukaryota; kingdom Viridiplantae; phylum Streptophyta; class Pinopsida; order Pinales; family Pinaceae; genus Pinus; species Pinus taeda. Next base: position 113,148 of record APFE030265478.1, on the reverse strand, counting down.
TGAAAGTACATTTGGGAATGTGAGATGAATATATATATTTATAATTAGTTGCAGATGACTATGTCTTCTCCCAAGTAAATGTGAGGGTACATTGGGGAATGTGAGATGTAATTAAATGAACAGGACCATGTCTTCTCCCTAATAAATGTGAGGGTACATTGGGGAATGTGAGATGAATATATATATTGATAATGAGGTGGAGAGGACCATGTCTTCTCCTTCGTAAATGTGAGGGTACATTGGGGAATGTGAGATGAATATATATATTGATAATGAGTTGGAGAGGACCATGTCTTCTCCCCAGTAAATGTGAGGGTACATTGAGGAATGTGAGATGAATATATATTGATAATGAGCTGGAGAGGGCCATGTCTTCTCCCTAGTAAATGTGAGGGTACATTGAGGAATGTGAGATGAATATATTATTTGAAATAATGGAGGGAGACCATATGCTACCTAAGATTCAATTTGAGAAGGTAAGTTGGGAATTTGAATAATAGAAATCATGAATTTTATATTAGACCAATATTTCTCAATATTTTCAGATAATGTAAACATTAATAAAATTTGCAAGATAAGATTTAAGTGGGGCATTACAAGATAGCAACAGAGGCACAGGAACAATGTCACTCAAAACATATTAGAAATAATGTGAGTCATGGAGAACCATAGAGATGCGAGTCACAAGAGTAAAGCGAACCATAAGATCCATGGGCCACTGTAATGTATGCACAAAAGAAATAGACATGATCTTGTAGTCAAACGATCCCATAAACATACATGACCTTATATCCTTCCATTGATAAGATGCTCAGCCTTAAATGGCAATTTGACTATCCTCTTCGTCTTCTAGCACAAAGATCATGGGTACTTTGAGCTTTACTGATTCGGGCTTCCTAACAAGTATCTCCCTTTGCTTCCATTCTTCCTATTTTGAAGATTTCGAGGCCCGTTTCTTCTAGCAACATAAACAAAACAAATGTGCACTTCATAGTCCATTTCATGTTGTGTTATTTTCAGACAGGCAGAGGGAGGAGACTTGTCAATAAAATTCTCTTGAGATTGCTTTTTCTTTTACTCTTGCTTGGGCATGTCCTCTCATAGCTCTGATACCATGTTAATTTTTAAGACATGTTCTTTGCTTAAGATAGTTGCTTCAATATTCCATATTAGCCCATTTGTTAGTCCATCAGCAATTTATCACATTATTAGTAACTGAAGAAAGAACATATGCAATAAATGACAAAAATAAGAGGACACAATAATATGGCAGAAGCCCAGGGAAAAACCCTTGGTCAATTCTTCTTATTATGAATATTAGATGTTCAACACAGAGAGAGTACAATAGATCAAAGTCAAAAGGACTTGCTAATTTGAAAGTCTAACCTTAGACAAGAAAGTGGCTCAATAGCTGCAACTCCAACACATTGTCAATTGAAGTTACTCATGATCTGGTTAGGGCTACTTACTGTATGTTGCTGTCTCACTCAATCAACCCAAAACACCTCCATTCCACTGCGGCTAACCCTAGCATATAAGGAACTTCCCTTTGCTGGCCCTTAGGGCTGATTTGGATCTAAGGTAAGCTACTTTCAACCTTTTGGTCTAGACTCTGCGGCCCTACCCGAAACAATAGATTAGAAAAGCAGCCTTAAGATGATCACAAACTAGCCTACAAATCATTACACAAATTCAGCCTCATTTTTTGCTCTTGGATTTGGTCTTGCAATGACGAATAAGCCCATACGAAGTGCCTAGAATTTCTTTTAAGTTCTGCCGTTGTCTCTCATAAGAACCTCGACCCTGTGACAGAAGAGAGCACAAAACAAAAACCCCTTTGTCCTCCTTTTGAATTCGGCTACCTCGAACATACTTTTGAGCCATTTGATGTGTGAAATGAGGCTGTAGGCGCCTCTATATATACAAATCGTTGAGGGTTCAAGTGACATGTCCATAAGGCTTTATGAGCCTACATGGAAGGGAGGCCAACCTTGACAATTTACATATGAGTGGGCATAAATTCAAGAACCCATTTCTCCTTATCTAGATTTGATAATCTTTAGGTTGATTTTGGTCCTCTCGAAAAGAGGAATTTAATGCCATAATTATCTTCTTCAAAAGACCTGCCCAAAGTGGAATTTGACCCTAGTTGCCAATTTTAACACCTAGCCACCAAGATCTTTTGGAAATGCTACTTGACTCCATTTGACAAGGGGGATGCCAGTCGAGGGTCTCAACCTTGACTAGAAAAATTAAAAATTGATCTTCTTTATTTTGGAGAGAATTCCCTTTGGCACTGCTACAATTGAAGTTTAGTAAATTGGAATGCTCTACGAAATTGCCTTAAGCAAAATTTTATCACCCCCTTGAGAAAGAAGTTGATTGACCCAAAGGGAAATTTGATCAAGTTTTTTGAACAACCACAGTTGATCAACAAAATTATAACCCTTTGGTTTCAAACAAGAAGCCAAGATATTTGAAGCCATAATCCATCTCTCTCTGAGGGAAAAGGAGGAGATCCATATCATAGCATTCAAAATTGGAACCGGTGACCGGACCAGTCAACCTATCAAATTGGTTTTTGAACTAGAACTAAAAAAATCGGACTGATTAGATCTCAATGAACTAGTCTTTAAGAGAATACATGAAATAAATATTTTTTTAATAAAAAACTTTTTTTAAGATTTAAAACCATGATTCTAAACCAATAGAGACAAAATGTGCAAAGTTTGCTGATCAATATACCATGTAAATGTGAATATAGCAAAATGACACCGAGTGCAATACATATCAACAACAAAACACATAATCAATGAGGCTCTATATGTCCTCTAGAGTCCAAAAACAACGCTGCAAGCTATGGGGCCATTGGCCTACTACAGTCTACGAGTCTACATATCAATGATCAACATGATCACTCCTCATCATGATCAAACTCATCACCACTACTAGACATGGCATCATCGACGTGAGCTACATAAACATCATCTGGCTTAGAGTCTAAGGATCCCTCAAACTCCTCTGCAACCTCAATAGTAGTAGTAGCAGCAGCAAAACTAGACACCAAAACTACAAATCACTGATCAACATGATCACTCATGAAACTCATCATTGATTCAACACTACTAGAAATGGGATCATCAACAAGAGATACATAAACATCATCTAGTTCAAAGTCTTCAGACTTGGATTGCTTGGCCTTATAGTATGGTAGAAATTGAAAAGTTTAACATGCCTAACCAATGATTTTTGTTTGAGTGAAGGGTTCATCTCTTCAACCTTATAATATGGTAGAAAAAGCTTAGCATGCCTAACCAATTATTTTCCTTTGAGTGAAGGGTACATTTTTGTTAAGGCCATGGTAAAGGAGTTCAACAATCAATACCACCAACATCAACGAAGTCAACAATCAATGCCACCAACATCAAGGTACTTGAAGGACTTCATGCTCTTGATCAAATGCCAATCTCATACCCTTACGCATGACATAATCAAATGGAAACATTGCAATCCCCCAAATCTTGAAATCTTGTAAACCATTAAGTTTGCTGGATTTTGAGTGAAATCTAAAGCTCTAGTTTTTCCATATGAAATTCAGTGAGGTCGAAACCACTCTGGAACATCTTGAATAATTTCATGGTAATGTTAAAAATTTAAGTAAAAGGATGAAAATGAAAGATAAAGGAAATGTCACTTTTACTCTAAGAATTTCACATTACCATTGATTGCCAACATTACTAGGGTTGAGATGTGTGAGGAAAATGAGAGGGGAGGCATGCTTTTAAAGGTTTGAAGGGGTTGTTTTTGGAGGGAAACAACCCCTAGTTTCCCTCAAGCCACTCACGCATGCCCAAAAACACTATGCGTGGGGTTTGCGGTTGCGTTGATAATGAACTGGTTTATGATGGGACCGGATGGTTTATGGAAAAATCGGCTCGTTTTGCCATAAATTGGCTGGTTTATGACCGGTTTGTTGCAAACCCTAGGCCTGCAAGGGGATGAACCAAGTTTATTGACCAGATTGGTCACGCAGGCCACTGAATTGACTGGTTAATGGTTCGACCCAGTCGGTCTTGAATACTAGGATCCATATCCCTTTGAAGAGAAGAATCAGGTAGGCAGAAAGGAATAAAACATGACTTCTCGAACTTGATCTCCATACTTGTTGCTTTGTAGAAAAGATTGAACATAGATTTTAAAGAAGAAAAATCCCTCTGAGCCCCTTGAGTAAAACATAACATGTTATACGCAAGGCTTCCTCGTCTAAACCCTTAACTCCCTTAAGATCACATTTGGACCTAGCATCATTAATAAACTTGCTAAGAGCCTTTGCCACAATTAGAAATAGAAAGGGTGATAAAGCGCACCCTTGTCTTAGGCCCCTCGAGGCCGAAAAGAACCTAGAAGGGGATCCGTTAATGAGTATTGCAAAAGAAACACACTGAACACACACGATAATCTAGTTGATTGTGGCCAAATTCATGCACATCTTCAAAAGAACAAGATGGAGGAAAATACAACTTACTTGGTCATAAGATTTTGATGAGTCAAGTTTTATGATTGCCTCTCGCTGTTTTGAAACCTTTACTTAGTGGGTTGCTTCTTGAGTGATTGACATTGCATCGTAAATTTGCCTTTGCCATATAAAGCCCAATTCTTCCTCGGAAATAACTTTGCTTAGAATAAGCCTTAAACACATAGTAAGAACCTTGGCCACAAGCTTGTGGATCACATTACAACACGAGATTGGTTGAAATCCTAGAAAGGGACACCATCCAAATTTTTGGGAATGAGGAAGATAAAGGTAGAATTTAGTGATCTCAGGCCTTTCCCTAACCTTTGAGACTCTTTGACGAGTTTATTAGATTTGCCTTTAACAAATCATAGAAACAAATGAAAATTTCCACCTAGAGAAGGTACTTTTGTGTTTATACGAGGTCTCAGTACTAGTTCTTGAGTAGTATAGGTTTTTTGTGCAATAGAGTCTAGGACCATGGTGCATAACTTAAGGATGCTTTTCATAGCCTAAATGCAAAATGCATTTGGCTTGAAGAGGCTCCCATGAAGGAAGAAAAGTGCATGCAATCACAAAATCTTGCTTTTGTTGACTTTTCTCATTGTACATGCTATTCTCATGAAAGAAGAAAAGTGTGTGCTTTAGGGATACCTTTTGTGCTTTGGAGGAAAGCTACTTTTGTGGACTTTTCTGATTTTGTATAGATCATCTTTATCAAAATAAAAGTGCATGGCATGGAAAAGCTTTTTGTAAACAAAAAGTGGACTATGATAGCACTTTCCTCTTCTAGAGCCCATGCTCCTTCTTTAGAGGAGTCTTTCTTTGACTTATAGTGGCTTTATTTCATTTCGAAAGCTATGTTATCTTTGTAAACCTTTAAGCCTATTGTATAATGGAAAAAGGGGCAGTGGGGAGAAGGATTGGATGTTATTATTGGCAATTGTTTTCTCTTGAATTTTCTTGTCTTCACACCCACATTTTCTGATTGGAGTGAATGTCAGAGTGCATAGTTTTTTAGTGAGAGATCATGGTTACTCCCACTTGAACTAGGTATCAGAGGGTACTGCGGAAGAGGTTTGATAATCCTAGGAAGCCTTTTAGTTCGAGCTAATATTACCAAATTTTGTACTTGCTACTTTGGAAATATAGATAGCATTTTTTTGACTGCTATATCTCACTAGTTAATAATGTCTTTTACTTTGCTTCGATCCATGGATTGGTTAGCATTGGGAATCACTACCTCTTAATCGGTTGTTCAACTCCATAACCCATAGAACTCCTGGTGCTATTCCCAAACGAGTCTAGGTTATTATTTCCAAAGGAGGCCAAATTGATAAATTTAGTGGGTTGAATTGTCATTCCTCAGGGGAGGCCGAATTGGTGCTTTCATGAGAGTTGAATTGACATTTCTGGAAGGGTTGAATTCTCATTCTTAGGAGGGCCTAAATTATTGTTTATAGGAGGGCCAAAGTGCTACTTCAGTTGGGCTGAATTAATATTTCCAGGAGGGTCAAATTGATAAACGCTGAGGGATCAAGCTGCCGAGGAGCTTTGACGTAATTTTCCTCTTAAAATTATAAATGAACAGTTGACTTAAATGATAATAATTAATGTAATTTTCCTCTCAATTACAAATACATAGCTAGTGTTTGCAATATAATCGGTTGAATTTCTGCAAAATTTATGGTGTGTTTTTCTGAAGAAAATACATAGAATTTTTTAGGAATTTATAAAACTAAATTAAAGGGTTATTACAGGAACAAATAAATAGGAAATCGCCACAAGACAACAAAAATTCAACCCAATAAATCTCCCTTCACTTTATATTGAGATTTGGAAAAATTTAGGGCCTAGACCCATAGAGAAATTACACAGAAAATGTAGCAATATTAGAACCTAGAAATGACCTAAAGAGTTTTTGGCCCAAGGAGGAAATTGGAATTCACCTCCCCTTGAAAATGGTTGCTTTGGAAGATAATTTGGCCCTGGAAATTTCTCGACTTCCACTTTTGCCTCCACTTGAATGGCTATTCTAGGGAAAATCTTAGCTCCCTTCCTCACACGACACTGGCTAGAAATATCGGCCTCTCGTCATAGTCTCGACCTGTTCCAAAAACTCTACCTCTCTCCTCCTAATCTCGACCCTCTCTCAAAGTCTCCCAAAATCAGCTGCACACTTTTCCTCTTTCTTCTTAGTTACTGGAGCCTCTCACTCATGAGAAAATCATTTCCTCAACAATGCAATGTGTGTATTCATCCTCTCCCTTAAGTTCTCTTTATAATTTCAAATTACGCAAAATCCCTAATCCTCACTCTCCAAAGTGATAGACGACTAGGATTAAATCCTAACCCACTTAGATCAATGGTTGAGATTAGATCTAAGATACTTAAATAATTAAATATATATCCTTAGAAAATTGCTCAATTAGCCAACATTAATTAATTAAATTAGTTAGTGTTTTTTCTAACTTAAAACTTAGGAATGAAATCATATTATTTGCTTCTCTCAAACAAACACCTAAAGAGGACTTTTCTTCTGCATGCTAGACACTTAGCCTATGCAAAAGGCCTTCGAATGCTATAAAAAATCAACACTAAAAGGACCACATCATCTTCAAACATCAAGATAGAATTCAAGACATGGTGTAGAAGGAAATCATCACCTTCCTATTTGTTCTCATATGAGGACTCTAGCTCGTAAGTGTAGATCCCAAATAGTGTCAAGGGGAAACCTTGTTTTACCCCATTAGTGCTTTGGATAAATTATGATAGCTTATATATTGTGCATAGATGACCAAGGACCAATTCATATACATGCATGATGGTTGAAAAAAGGGTCTCTGAGATGCCAATGTGTTTGGGTCTCTAGAATAAAGCCTCCTTGGAGACAAAGTCAAACATCTTGTAATAGAGAAAAGATACAAGCACCCACCTCAAATAATATTAGTCATCATTGAATGGAGAGTGACATGAATCAAATCCAATTATTCAAAACAACTTGTCTATGACCAAGCATGCTCACATACAATGGATGTGTGGGTGTATGAATATCTAACACGTGAACCTCATAGAACAAAGCTTATAAGGAAGTTGAATATAAGTGGGTTTATATAATATCCAACTCCTCATTGTATCAACAATTTTTACTTCATCCTGTGTATATAAACACAACTGTGTGAATCTTGGACATATGTAAATTTGTGCGAAAATAAATTGATGGCTGGCTGAAGAGAGGGCATACAGATCCCAACCTCTGAGGGGAAGGCCTGTTGCATCCTTGTCTGGTTTCCCATGGCGTGTCGTGATTAGGCCCATATCAACCTCACTTAATTACCATGACTACTACCTCACCATGGATCAACTTGCGCTGATAGGCAATGAAGTTTGGAGTGGGCAGCGTAGGCGAAGGACAATGCCCATATTGTCCCCTTCCTCATGGAACATGGTGGAGAGAGAATGACAATCTCGAGGGAAAAACAATGGAGTAGAGAAAGTGGGGTTGGTGAAAAAAGGAAGAGGATTGGTGCGGGAGGGAGAGTGCACATAGAGCGCCAAAGGACATTGATTTGGGGTAGCATCGGATGTGCTCTAGCCATGAAATTTGGTGGAGAGGTTGGGGCACATGAAATCTCCAATACCCAGAAAGGGTTTGGGAAGATTCTAAACGGATCAGGAGATATTAAAATAATTAATATTTTTAATGGAGTCTGTAAGTCTAAACTTAGGAAAAATAAAATATTAATGTGTATTAATATGAATATGTGTTAGAATGGTGACATGGATCAAACCAGATCTAATATTAGCCGTTGATTAGGGACTTAATTTCGGCCGTTGATATATCAATAGGAAAAGTATAAGATGAGGCTTGAGGGTCACTTGGAGAATACATAGAGTGATCAGTCATTCTATTCTCTAGAGCAGGGTTTGCTAAGAGAGATAGAATTAGTGATCGGGAGATACAACTAAGGGGGCATTTGAGTACAGAGAGAACAGAGAGGTCGAGATAGTGCTGGGAGAGTAGCGCATTTGCTAAGGAGAGTGACGCAGAGCCAGCCAGGGCTCATGCAGGGCCACACAGAGGCAATCGGGAGTTGCGCAGAGCCTCAGAGAGGCCAGTGTTACTGATGCAGAGCGCCAGAGGGCTGACACATGGCCTCCCAAGGTTGACACAGACCCATTCAAAGTGACGCAGGGCCAACATGAGGCGGAGAGGGGCTGACACAGTCCAAAGAGATGTTGTCGCTGGGGTTTCTGGGGCAGATTTGTGCTGAGTAGTTGCTGGAAGAATTATCTGGGGTTTCAACCAGAAGACTTGTCAGAAACTGAGAGGTATTACTGCCAAGGAAATTCTCTATTGGGTAGGCCCGTTTCGACACCCAGATTGTACTCTGATATTGCTTAATAAGAAAACCCTTAGATAACTGCATCAATTTTCCTACATTGGGTTTTTCCGGGGACATTAGTCCAAAAATAATGGTGTCATATGGTGTGTTTGTTTCTGTTTCTTTTAGTCGCTAATCTGTAATATGTTGAGCATGCACTAGTGTTTATTTTCAATATTTACATTGTAAATAACTTGTTAAGGAAAATAACAAGTAGGTAGTAATAAATCAGATAAAGTGCATGGAGGGTTTCTAATTAAGTAAACTTAGAAACTTCAACATGGTAACAGAGGGAGGTCACAGATCACAGGAGGACTAAAGGACATCAGCCAAGCGGAGCAGTAGTAGCAGAAAACAGCTGTCCCGAGGTGACAGAAGTTGTTTCTAGCAGAGCAGCAACAAGGAAGGGTGACTTAGTGCTTGCGTCATCAAGGGTGAGCTGGGAAGAGGCAGCGCAGAGGGTAAGGAAGGCAAAAGGAGCCTCACGCAGAGCCACGCAGTAGTTGGGAGGGCTAGCGCAGTAGGTTGAGGAGGCTGGTTTGCTAGTGTCGGGATTGCGCAGAGCCTAGGAGCTCTCACCTTCAGGTTGCTGGGGTTTTAGAAGGCTGTGGGAATATTGCAGAGTGGAGCTAGTGAGGCACTGTAGTCAGAACATTACCTAATAGAGCAAGGCTAGAGGAGTTGCTACCGAGGGTTTCTAGCTGAGGAACCCGGATCAGTGGTGCAGTTGCACAAGACGATCAGAGTAGGGGGTATCTCGACAACGACAGAAGGATTTCTAGGAGGGAAATAAGGACTTAGAGGGAGTCCAGAAGAGAACTTCCAGTTGGGAAGTAGAGACTCAGAGGAGTCGAACAGAGAACTTCCAGGAGGGAAGTAGAGGAGCATCATGGCACTACACAGAGTAAGAGACCAGGATAGACTGGACGGAGCGTCGAACTATGCAGTCTGGAAGGCTAGAATCTTATTCGTACTTGACAGGAATCGTGTCAAAAACTTTGCCTTGAAGGTAATAGCTATCCCATTTGGCCCCAATGATAATTACAAGTACGAGGAGGCAATGGCGAGGGCCAAGAGCATCAATCCTTGACAGGGTCAAGGATCATGTAGTACCACACATAGCTGAAAAGGAAACGACATTTGAGATGTGGGAGGCTCTCAAGAAGTTGTACCAGCATACTTTTGTGCAGAGAAGAATGCTACTTGAGAATCAATTGAGGTCGTATCAAATGAAGAAGGGAGAACCGATTGACACCTTCCTTGGAGGACTGAATGAGATCCGAGATTAGTTGACTACTATAGAGGCGACACCGGATCAGGAGCTGCCCACATCTCGTCCCAAGGTGGGAGAGTCCCTTTGCCCAGTATACTTCAACAAATACCTCCCAGTCTTCACCAGGAAGAGATCAGATGACAGTCGAAGACGGGTAGCAGTAGCTTGGGGGTCAAAGTCAAATAGGAGGAGGAAGATGTGGCCGTAGCATATGAGGGAGAGGAGGAGAAGCGGAAGAAGAAAGATCTCTCTAAGATCAAGTGCTTCCACTGTGGGGAGCTGGATCATTATGCAACCCAATGTCCAAGGAAGAAGAGTAAGGGAGAGTCTTCTGAGACTAAGGCAGCGCCAGCACGGGCAAAGAAGAAAGTTTTGACAGATGATGATTGTGCCATGAGTGCACATGCGCCACTTGAGAAGAAGTGGGGAGACATTGAGCTACAGTCAGACGGACTACATGCAATGAGGGGTAGAATCCTTGAGGTACCCAACCTCTTGGATTAGACCTTGCTATGGGAGCCTCGACGAGGAGTAGTAGGACTGGCTGATGTGGGTAGAGATAGATGTAGATGGAACGACAGAGAAAGCTACAATGCAGGAGTCTCGAGACAATGCGAGGCTAGCAAGCTGCAGTAATGTGAGAGGCACATGGGTGTTGTACCAGTGCAGGATGGCACAGAGAGGTGTTCAACGGTGCAAGATGAAAGGAGTTGTTGCAGTAATGCAGAGGTCAGAGGAGCACTTGTCAGCGAAAAAGGGAGCTTCAACATTAGTAGGTGTCTCTATCCCAACCGGGAGGTTAGATTGGGAGATCAATTACTTTTCAGTAACTGAGTTGCAGTGCAACAGTGGGCAGCACGATGCATCATGATGAGAGGTGCAATGCGGATGCAGTGTTGGGAGAAAGGACTAGCAGCAACACGGATGCAAAGGGAGCTGTTGTACAGATGCAACAGTGGCAGTGGTAGAACCATGGGCAATAGTACATGATACAACAGTGCAAAGGATGTTGGGCATGAAGGCCTAGCATCAGCACAGGTACTGATGCCGGATGATCAGAGTAATACTCAGTGAGGAGTATTGCTAGAGAACAGTTCTTGCTAAGAGGGAGTGTTGATTTGGGGTAGCATCGGATGTGCTCTAACCACAAAATTTGGTGGAGACGCTGGGGCACATGAGATCTCCAATACCCAGAAAGGGTTTGGGAAGATTATAAATAGATCAATAGATATTAAATAATCAATATTTTTAATGGAGTTCCTAAGTCTAAACTTAGGGAAAATAAAATATTAATGTGTATTAATATGAATGTGTTAGAATGGTCCAAAAGACATGGATCAAGCCGAATCTAATCTTAGCTATTGATTAAGGACTTAATCTTGGTTGTTGATATATCAACAGGAAAAGTATGAGACGAGGCTTGAGGGTTACTTGGAGAATACATAGAGTGATCAGTCATTCTATTCTCTAGAGCGGGGTTTGCTAAGAGAGATAGAATTAATGATCGGGAGATGCAACTGAGGGGCATTTGAGTACAGAGAGACAAAGAAGCAGAGATAGTGCTGGGAGAGCAGCGCAATAGCCAAGGAAAGTGACGTAGAGCCAACCAGGGCTCACGCAGGGCCATGCAGAGGCAGCCGGGAGTTGTGCAATGCCTCAGAGAAGCCAGCCTTGCTGACGCAAAGGGCCTCCTGGGGCTGACGCAAACCCATCTAGGGTGACGCAGGGCCTCCCAAGGCTGATGCAGACCCATCGAGGGTGACGCAGGGCCAACGTGAGGCAGAGAGGGGCTGACGCAGTCCAGATAGAGGCTGACGCTAGGGTTTTTGGGGTAGATTTGTGTTGAGTAGTTGTTTGAAGGATTATACGGGGTTTCAGCCAGAAGATTTGTCAGAAACTGAGAGGTATTATTGCCAAGGAAATTCTCTGTTGGGTAGGCCAGTTTCGACACCCAGATTGTACTCTGATATTGCTTAATAAGAAAACCCTCAGATAGTTGCACCAATTTTTCTACATTGGGTTTTTCCAGGGACATTAGTCCAAAAATAATGGTGTCATATGATGTGTTTGTTTTTGTTTCTTTTAGTCGCTGATCTGTAATATGTTGAGCATGCACTAGTGTTTATTTTCAGTATTTACATTGTAAATAGCTTGTTAAGGAAAATAACAAGTAGGTAGTAATAAATTAGATAAAGTGCATGGAGTGTTTCTAACTAAGTAAACTTAGAAACTTCAACAAAGGACACCAGTGAACCTAGAGTAGAAGGAAGTTTTGTGTAGAACCATTGTTGAGGAACTTTGTGTCAAGCAATTTGTGTGAAAACAAGTAGGAGCAATGCTAGGTGTCACTGAACCCTATGCTTTGTGAATTGGGAAAATATTCCCTGTGATGGTGTTGAAGCCACTAGACAGTGTGTCTAAGCTTGAGTGATTAGTGGGAATCTCAGTGGAGGACTGAATCACTGTGGTGCTTGCCGTATGGCTTGAAACCACTTGGTGCTTGTTGCTTGACTCTTAAACCACTTGGACATGGTAATTTGGGCCACTGTGGTGCTTGTTGAAAGAGTTGTTAAACCACCTCGATAGTGGACTACGTACCCTAGTGATGCTTGCCACAAAAAAGGTAGCTGTCAAACCACTAAAAGCAGTTGATTCAATCTCCTAGAACTGAGTAGCCCATCTAACCTTGGGTGAAGCCCTGTGTTTTAACTTAGATAGTAGGTGAGTCACTGTGGTGCTTACTGTTGGAGAGCGGTTGTCAAATCACTTGGATTGGGGACTCCTCTTGGGTACGCGACTAAGCCTTAGGGTGTGAACTTCCCTGATTAAGCATCTGTGTAGACTTTGGATTTGGCTTGGGGTTGGTCAGCTGCAAGAAAGATAATAGTGTAGTTGACCTATCGTTGGTTGGAGAGTCGATGTCCCTCCTTCAATTAGCAACCATATTTAATAACATAGATAAGTGTAGATTGCTTGTGTACTTGTTCTCACGGAATGAGATGATTCTTGTTATAAACTTCTGAATGTTTATGAACACGTTGAATGCCTGAGCGGTAAAGGCTCACTATTATACTCATGACTAGAATGATATCCTATATGGTTATGCATGTTAATGCATGTCTGGAGAATGTTAACTTTTATTATGTTCATGTTGAATGTGAAAGATTATGTAGTCATGTGCATTCCACCATATTTCTAAGGCTTGTGGTTGAAATATGCATATTGTGTACACATTTTAACTGGTTATCTGGTTGAAATCTACAGCTTGTAGCCGTGCGCTGATGGTCTAGACTGCCCTTGTGTTAAACACAAACTTGGTTTTGCTTTTTGTGCATGTATGCTGCTGGGACCGATAGGTGGAAAAGTTTAAACCTATTCGTATGAAGGGGTGGGGTTGACACCGAGCGGGCATTGGTGGAACCCTAACCCAACGGAACCATGTCATGGAGTTCAACCATCGACCATCGACGACAGTATGTAAGTTTAACAAATTACTTTGAGGTTGATGCAATGGTCGAGCGCCATTTAACCTCAATAAAAGGGCATGAGTGGGGATAAGCATAACCTTGAGTATGGAACCTGCTCTCCGCCTTACTACTTACCGCCAACTATTGTAATTCTCGCCAACTGACAGGTTGACTTGTTAGGGACATGTGGAGGCCATGTGGGCGCCATATGGCTAGTTCCATGACACAACCTCTTTTAATAGGCCAAAGCTTCAAATGAGGGTAACTTTTGATCTAGGGTCTGCATCGAGGTAAATTTGATATCACCTGAAAGCCCTCGACAAGTTGAACACAAAGGAGGTATCAGAGTTCAATTTTTGCAGACTTGTGAAACGAGGCTTTTTGCTAACCCCATCTTCATGACAGACCTTGGAGATTGGGTTAAACTACATGTAACACCTTCCTCAGCCTAAGAATCCTTAGGGGGATGAAGGGGAGGTGGTTACACTCATGAAGAGTGCTTGTGATCAAAACATAGGATGTAGATAGGTGAAAATATAAATGAGAGTTTGCGTGTGCTAACTCATTTAGGCTCCAAGAGGAATTAATAAAGGGCCTTGAATATAGTCTCCTTTCTCTTTTTTCTATCCCTCAAAATTTTCAATGATCCCGACAATCTAACAAATTGAATATTATATGGATAGTGTGGTGGTTCATGATTGACTCATATTTCTAACTTCATGGATGGTTGATCCTAAGCCAAATCGTCCAAAAGAACATTCATCACGTTGTTTGCCTCTCAACTTGGATGTTAGCACCCAAAGTCTGTCTATACGATTTATTAAACCTGTACTCATAGTTTTATATAGGGTAATGGACCTGCTGAGGTTTGGAACTTGTTGTCGCACGGATCGTCATGACAACGCTCAGATTAGGGGCTGTCACTCTGATCCCCGATCTCTCTGTTTAAGCTTGTCTCCCGCGGCTAAGGGGGGTAGATCCTGTAGGAAAGTGGAAGACCAACTGTGAACCAGTTGGTTTGGGAGACACGAAAGGACAAAAGCACTTAATAGATTTTATTGAGTTAACAGACCAGTGCCTTATGAGCTTGATGTTTAAAAGATTACTTACTAGATGTTGTCGAAATATAAACCATGTATAGCAATCATTTATCATCAAATAACTTGGACAATGCAAGATATCTAGTAAAATCACAGTGCTTTAACGATGATCTAACGGTTTTTGAAACTTCGGAAAATAAAGCTTGACATACAACCATGAAAATTTAACTAGATATTACTTTCATGATCCTTCAAGCATGCCAAATCACGTAAAAGACGATAAACATTAGTCAAAATTTTTAGCCTCAGCAAGAAAAATAGAACGTGATAAATTCCCGAGCTAAGACTTCATCTGGCAAAATATTTCCCAAAAAATTTATGATAAAATAAAATTTTAAAACTAAAAATCTAAACAAAATTTAAAATTTAATCTAAAGTCTAATAAAAAGAATTTTTTTATTGTCTTTTTTATATTTTAATTTTTTATGATTTTTAAAATTTTCAAAACAACAAAAAAGGAAATGAAAATCTAATTTAATTTTAAACTAAAATTTAAAACTAAACTAAAACCCTACACCTTTTTTTAAAAAATGAAATTAAAATATTAAACCCTAATAATGCATGTATATATATAAAACTAAAAACTAAAAAAAAAATGAAACGAAACGTAACTATACCAAACTAAATCCTAAAAAAAAGAAAATCGATTTCAATTTTAAACTAAACCTACGCTACGTAACTATGCCTAAAGCCCACGAATTATATCAAAAAAATTGAAATCGTTTTGTGTTTTGCAGGTCATCGTGCGGGTTATGAGGTTCGACGACGACAACGTTTGAACTGGAGCTGATGGCGTATAGTGCTCTGATGTAGGTGCGATGGCGGCAGCGAAATATCCACGTCCTCTCTGCGTTTGAACTGGTGTATGCCCATATACCGCAGAAACCACCCACGCTTAACCTTACGTTTATATCAAATGAGCCACGGGAGAACTAACAACAACGTAACAGTTCACGCGTTGACTGGCTAATGAAAAACGTTTTTTTATTTTTTAACTGTGTATTTCTAGGTTTAAGGGAGTCGACGTGAGGAGGAAGAGTGGAATGTGGAGATTGGTGCGGGTATGGAAAGCTGTGGACGGGAGCAGATTCATATTGCAGATGGCGTATGGTGAAATGGAGACGCATGGGTACAACAGCGTGGAGTGAATGCGCCGGAAAAATCAACGCATGGGGCTGCAGGGCGATGGAATGTCTGGTGACTGGGAATGCCAGAGGGAACCAGATTGCCAAAAGAAACCACTGAAGCTCCACACAAAATATTTGAAATTCTCTGCTCCAAATTTGTCTAATAAAACCCCAAAAAATTCTCAATCATCAGCACCCGAAACCTGCAAATGGAAAACCAAAAAAATCTGGAAAGAAAACGCAAAGATTAAAAAAAAGAAACCCTACAAACCGGATCACAATTTCAAAATTATAGCTCTACAAAGCCAGATTTGTCAGCTATCATCAAAAATATTTTCAGAAACTTTAGATTGCTAATGAAATGCTTAGGAAGTCTCTCATGCAAATCATAAAATAAACTAAATGATTAACCCAGGATCAAAACTAGCTGGGCTCTGCAAGAAATGCTTGCGGGAGTTGGCTGGTTCAGCCGAAAACTTCCCCAAACACCCACTGATCTTCTTCAACAAGATATTCCTGCACAACTCACTTTAACCATCAATAAAGAGAAGAGAAACAATACTAGATCTCCAATGCAATAGAGATACCTGCCATTACTTCAGAAACCCTAATACCATTCAAACCCTAGCAAGCGAACAAGATACCTATGCTCAACAATACTCTTCATTAAGCTGTTATTAATGGCTGAAAATTAAAAATATGCAGAAAACAAAATAGCTCACAGTACTTCAAGAGAGTAACACCAGCAAGATTTCGAACCCCAAAGTCTTTCTTTATTAGCACCAGAAAAGTTTACAAGAGAGCTTCTTCAACACAAACTCAGATGATCCAATCTGATCTCAAATGACCCCTAGCACCCTATTTAAAGGAGAAAATCCCAACGGCTAGTTCAAGTGATCCATGTCAAACTAATCTCGACCATCGATGAGGATCAAGACATCTCTTAATTTCATCCGTTGAATTTTTTAATGCATTAAAAAGATTGAAATTCTCAAAATATTATTATTTTATTGTTTTTTTTTTAAATTTTCATTCTATTTATTATTTTTTATTTTATGATTTTTTTATATATTATTTTTTTGTTTTTTTATTTTATATTATTAAATTTATTTCTTATTATTTTATTATGGATCCTCAAACTCAGCCTTTGGAAAAATTTCCCTAGGACTTAGAACTTAAGATCCATGAGGGGATTAAAATATTTCCTAACCCTCAAGACACTTTACATCATGACTTTTACAATTTTACATCTCAACGGGGAAAAAGCCCTTTGACATAGACCCTCATAAACCACCCAGTTTTGCGACACAACTATAATCTAGCAGATTAACACACTAGGATTCTCCTAAGATTCTAATGACAAAATTCATTCCGGCTTTGGGGTCAGGTTGAAGGAAAACTCTGCCGATCATGGATCGGTGAGACGAAAAACCTTCCAGAACATAGATTATCACTAGAAAATTAGGTCCACCTAGGCAATTTACATACATGAATCAACTCTGCTAAGATTATTTACTATTCAAAATGCAGACTGGGTTTACAATTTAATATGATCAAGTGAATGATGACTGTCGAATGGCACGGACATGTCGATCAAGCGCTATCCCTTTTGCGAAAAAGGGGGTGTACTGCTATGGGTAGTTGACACGCAGTGGTCAACAGAACTCAAGCCCAATGGATAGGTACATACTTGGTTAGGCATGAGCCCCCGCATTATCCAAGCCACTTCATTGATTGGAGTGTTTGTGTTCTTCATTTCAGTGCTGCAACCAACACAAAATCTGTGGATAACCAACTCAGAAAGGTGGCCGACCATAACTGAAAGAAAGAATTCAGAAGGTTAATGAGTACGCATGTCAACATAGGGTCGGCCGTATCCATAACATCTTCTTTCAAGATGGACATGAGGTCAGGAAGAGAAAACATCAAATAGCACCTACCCCTTGTAATGCTAATCACAACCTGTTTGAACATAGATCCTCCCCAAAACACCATAGTATCATTATCAACATGGTTCCACAATTGGGTGAAGGGGTCTCTAGCAGATATCTGAAAGGAGCCACTAAAGTGTGCTGCATATAGGATGCCCCATAAGGACAAATACCATAGTGTGAAGGATAGAGATCGACACAATCAATTTGATCCATTGAAATAAGCTGAAAATCATCCATAGAATCATCAGTGAAGTAGAGCGGGACAGATCCTTCCGACCTGTTAGTGGAAATTGGATCAAAGTAGGCTTCTTGATATCATTGCCATAATTTGAGGAGTAGGCCTTGCATCACCAACTGCAATATATCCAGTTCAAAATAATCATCTTTTGAATTTGGTATAGCCTGATCTGTAAAGTACACTGCTATATGTGTGTAAAGAAAACAGTCTATCTGGTCAACAAAAGAAAGTCTCCGTGAAGACATCAAGAGAACCCTGCAAGAAAGTGTTTAAACCCTACAACTGAGATGATCCAGATTCTAGAAGCCCTAATTCTGCAACCCTCAGGGCAAATGCCACTAGTCTATAACCTCTCAGATCAACTGAATAGTCTGGAAAATTCTGCCACCAGGCAATTCTCTGGATCAAATATGGGAGGTGGACGCCTGCTGAAGGCCCTGAAAAAATAAATTTGGAATCCTGGGTCTGCAATTATAATGCCACCAGTGAAGGTCTTCAGAAAAAAAATCCTTAAATAGAAGAAAAGCACATATTACCAACGCTGTTCCAGAAAAAAAGGATCAGTGAATTTTGGTTGAATTGAGGGAAAGTTATGGTTGCCTTAGAAGAGCACCGATCTGCAAAGAAAAAAATCCTCATATTAACTCGAAAAGCTAGAAATCACCAAAAAGAGGAGGGCATTGGTGGTGAAGAGAGTAAAATAGCATTAAAAATGGCTGAAAAACCTTAGTTTTAGGTCTGTTCTACCCTGAAAAATGTGATATTTGGGCTGAAAACAAGGGAAAAAAGGGAGAGTGCCGCCCTGAAAAGGGCAGAATCTGCAAGAAAGTCCCCCTCCACTGAAAAGACCAAAAGACTGGTGAACGAGGGTGTTGGTGAAAAAGTCCAAGAAATTTGCTGCTGTCCCAAAAAATTGCTGAAAACCCTACTTTCAGTTTGAAGCAGCCCTGAAACCAGCATTGGGTAAGGAAGGAAGAGTCCCATTAGCTTTGGTACCATGTTGAAAGCATAGGCCTATGTTGAAACCTTCAACAAGCTCTAACCCAGCCAAGGGGAACACTTCAGTTGTGTAACAGCACTATTCAAGCGTAGATCATATCAATAGGAGCATGCACACATGCATGTGTGTGTGTGTGTGAGAGAGAGAGAGAGAGAGAGAGAGAGAGAGAGGGGAACACTTCAGTTGTGTAACAGCACTATTCAAGCATAGATCATATCAATAGGAGCATGCACACATGCATGTGTGTGTGTGTGTGAGAGAGAGAGAGAGAGAGAGAGAGCATGAACATGAGAGATATGGTGCCCAATGGCTAAAGAATCATCCTTGTCGGCTAAAGAATTAATCACAAGATTAATACAAGACGATGTTACAAATGAGGCATGAGTTGTATATTTATGCACATGTCATTAGGTGGGGCGTCTCCTTTGATAAGGAGCTTATGTGCTGTCATGCATACTTAAGCCAACCTTAGTCACCTAAAGTAATGTAAAGTAATGCTGACTATGTTGGATTTTCAGCCATAACCTAGTGATACAATTAAGGAGGGTGCTTAGTGAGAAATGATTACGTGTGAGCATTGTTACCCACCGAAAGTGGGTGAACCCGTAGGAATTTTTTTTTTTCCTATCTTGGACAACCAACCAACCAACAACCATATGCATTGCTTAGTATATCATGAAATTCTGCTTTTCACTGCCACTTGCATTGGTTAGACACCTCTCATCATCCAACTTTCCACTTGAGGGAAGGAGGTTGACCCCTTGGCAAGTGCTTTAACCATTTTGCATTCAAATGCTTTTAGTTAATGTTTTGGACATTCTAACATGGATAAATGGGTGATCTGGATGATTGGTCGATCTTCACTGTAAACTTATCCTCTCACCTTACTAGGGGAGTTAGTCTTTGACCCTAGTCTAGTGGGACCTCCTTTGAGGTCTTAGGGTTTTAGGAGGGACGCTACTTGGGAAACTTGGATTGAAGTAGCATGTCCATGACCATTCCATACTTCACTCTTAATCATTCCCATAATTTTACATACATCCTTTGTGTTTGTGGTAATTGGTTCATTGAGATTGGCACCTCACATCCTCATCCTTAAGTCAAGGTCGGAAAACTATGCCTTGGAGGTTGATGTAACGAAAAGAAAGGTAAAAGCATAAGATGGTCACAATGAAAGAAAAAGAAAATTTAAAATGCAAAAGATGGTTGGTACAAGGATTAGCATGTGGGCAAAATCCTAACATGAGTTCTACTGCCCTCATTAGCCATCACCCAGTTCCTAAGCACTAAATGATCCATCACATAATAAAGGAACCCTTGCATGTCCGAACTTTGATGAGTGAGAAAGTGACTCATTCTTAAGGGTAAATAAATGCCACATCATTAACAACAAGCTTAGACACCTAAGGTATGCCCTTTATCAAAAGCATTATAAAAAAGAAGTAAAAGGTGCAGTAGAGGGGTGGAAAAAGCAGGTTGAGGAAAGGGGTAATTCATGCCTCTGCGATCGCTCCCTCCATACGTCTATACACAGAATGATGGACCTCCATTTGTTGGTCCCATAACTGTGGCAACTACCCATGAAGCCTTTCCCCTCAGTTTTCACCATTCTCACAAACACTTATGAATTGAAGGGTTGACCTTGGACATGTCACGACCCCTTAGGGGTTGGAAGCATCTAATATGGTTGACCATCTAGTCACCCCTAACAAGGTAGGGAACACTTTTATCAGGCTTGGTCTAGTTAGATATTTGAAGGTGATCCCGGTTTGAAGTCTTACTATGCCCTTAACCATTAAGTGTGGTCTACTCTGATGCATTTATGGTCATTGTCTCGAATGAATGGTAACTTTCACTCGAGTTTGAGATGGTTTTGCTAAGTGGTTTTTCATAGATGAGCATAGGCCTCGAGGGCACACATTCCATGCTTTCACTGCACATGATGCCCAGGTCATACTACACTTCCAAAGAGCAGTGATAACCTTGTAGATGCAACATTGCCTCTCCATAGTAGATCGTTGGGCATTTTGATGACCCCAGTAGAGCATCCCCAGGTGCTAGAACATTGAAATCATTTTGCTTGGGGTTGGAGATTCTTGATGATGTACCCAATGGATCAAGCATGCCCCTAGGCTAGCCTTGACATTGTTTGATGGGCATGGCTTGATTCAGAGTCCATATGAGGCTGGTCATCCCTAAGATGACATGGGAGGGCGTGTACTGACCCTTGGAGCTCCAACGGTTGAGAGAGAGTGTTTCACATCATCCTTCTAGCCACCTTGGAGATGATGTAGGGCACCCAGCGTAGGGTTTTGACACATGGAAGTATTTTGAGGCATGATTTGAGGGCTTCCTCTCAAGCATTGAGTTGATTATGATGATTGGAAATTCCTCTTGCCCATTCCATGCATTTTCAAAGCCTTTATTACCTAAAAAGGGCATGTCATTTGTTGGAATCACGATTGCGGTTACACCAAAACCCGTAGGTGTTAGTAAACAGACACATCGTCAAAGTTAACAGATCCACGAGAGGTAGTTAAGCACATGTCGCGAAACACACGGGGAGCGTTGGTTTATCTAATGTCCAACAATCTCCCCCTTAATGCGAGCCGGGTGTGATTCGAACTCAAGACCTTTGGCTCTGATACCACTTGTTGGGAATCACGATTGTCATTAAACCAAAACCCACAAGTGTTAGTCAACAATCACATCGCCAGAGATAAGTATCCATCAGAGGCAGTTAGTCCATGTCGCGAAACACATGGGGAGCGTTGGTTTATCCAATGTCCAACAATCTCCCCCCAATGCGAGCCAGGTGTGTATCGAACTCCTGACCTATGCTCTGATACCATTTGTTGGAATCACGATTGCCGTTAAACCAAAACCCGCAAGTGTTAGTAAACATACGTATCGTTAGAGTTAATGAATCCATGAGAGGCAGTTAGGCACATGTTGTGAAATACATGGGGGCGCTGGTTTATCCAATGTCCAACAATTTGACCCACACGTGTGGGCCTTTATGCCTTATTTTTGTTATGTTGAGCTATTGTGTTGGCTTGTAACCCATTTTTTTCATATACACTCTATTAAACTTATCATATGGATTTTAGACAAATTTAATGGAAGTGATTGACCTCATATAAATAGAGGATTACTCCATTCTATTTTCTCATCATCACTTGTGGATTTCAGCTTCCTTTAGAGAGCTCGACTTAGCCTAGATGTAACTCGCTACTTGTGGAGATGTGATCTTAATGGAGCTATTGCTATTAGAGAAGGATTTGTATCTTGGAGATGCCTTTTTGGGATTGAAAGAATGCTATTTCTTGTAAGAATTGTAAGTGTAATTGCAGATTTTTATTGTTTTTCATGTGATAAAATTATGTTGGAATTTTTCTTATTCCATGTCTAAATGCATATCTTTTATGGAAAATCTTGCCTGATTGTTGCATGCTAAACTTGTCTTCCTTAAATAGCATACGAGACCTTCTAGAGAGCTTACCCCTATTTAATATCTCTCCTCATTAAAAAAAAGTTAGGGTTATCAAGTGAAAACTAGGGTTTTCCACCTTACTCCAAACATAAATTCAATTTCTCTTTAATTTAGCCCTAAAGACTCCATCACCAAAGTAGGAAAAGACATTGGGAATCCTTGTGGTGGTCAAAAATCATAAAAACCTTTATCTTTATTTTCCTTTATTTTTCTAAGTCCTTTAAGGCAAGCCACTAGGGCTAGGGCATAGGGCAGAATTCAACTAAGGCACTTATTGGATGGACGTTGGAGCTTAAGTAGTGTGAATTCATCTTTGTTGATCCTTGGCACTCAAAATCTGGGCCTTTTTCATGTTTGAATTTTCCCTAATAGGGCTGATGTCATCTTCCCTATGCAATTTGTGCCATAGCAAAACCCTGACCTTAGCTAGGACTTCAACTTAGGGCTTCATGTGAAAGTTTTCCTTCTGCTTTAGATGTTTATTTCATTTGCAAACCTTTTCTTGGTGCTTGCCTAGGCATTCCTTTGTTAATCTATATCTTGAAACCCTAGGTCACAAGTGCCTCTTTTAGGGCTCTGTATATGGGATGCTGCTCCTTCACATAGAGAAATTTTCCCTTGTCCATTGAAGAAGTACCTTTACTTAGCCTTTGATTCATATCACCTTGAGCCATCTAACTTAGCGTATCTTTTAGGTTAAATCTGGGAAGCCTCCCATGTAGTGTAATTCCACTAAAGATCAGGGGGTGGATTGGTGAGCCGACAGTGGCAATCCACCTCATTGTTGCAACAAGGTCTGGCCTTTGCCTTGTGAGGCCTTTAATAAGGCCGGCTAGATTTTGAGGCAACAAGCATTACCATCATTCCAATGCCCTAGGGGAAGTAAGCTGTTGGTATTAAAAGAAGAGCTAATAAAGGGAATTTTGCAAACAAGAATCTTATGAATTGATTATATACAATGTGGAATTTGCAAACAAAGGATATGATAAGCATACCAGATATGCTATAAACTTGCACAGGCTGAATGGAAGCTCCCTTCCAGAGCCCAAGCATATAATGGACATTCATTCTCAATTGCAGATGAATGCAAACTGGCTTAGTATATGACGGGGCCAAAAATTTGAGAAGCTTAGTCTATAGTGTTTACTTCATTTCAGGTATATGATTTAACAGAATATGGACAGAGTATTTATGTAGTGTGGCATCTAATCATTGGCCCTGTTACATGGTTGAAACTTGAACCATATTTACCAGGACACAATGATTAAAATTTGTATAATTGCAAAACCAACTTTTCTTTTTGGTGACATTCAGACATTCTTTAAATTTAGAGTATGAAATTTGGTTTAAAACTTTAATGTGATGAAAACAATCAGAAGCAGTTTTTTAAATCTAAAATGTGGGATCTAGAAAACCTTATTACCACAGTCTAATCGAATCCTATCTGCACAATAGCTTTAATTTAATTTAGTAGTCTCCAATATTTTGCGTGTCCAGTACTTGCATACAAATATATCAGTCTATTGCTACATTTTTGGAAAGAATGAAATAGTTTCTGAGAACTGTTTCATATAGTGTGTGCCATTATGCGGGATCTATTCAGTGGATACTAATGACAAGCCGAGGGATTTAAAAAATACAAGTGGAACTCAACTAACCTAGATCATTAATCATAGAATTGAATCCTCAAGTTTCTAATTGAACTCTATCTGATGGATCACTATGTGGGTGTGATTGCAAATTTTATTTGGTTCATTGTACTTGTTAATCGACAACTTATTAATATGAACATTTGAAGAATGCCCACACCTTATTTGGGATGTACCTAAAGAAAAGTTGCACTTTTTAAATTTTATATTTCTGCATTCTCTTCAGATTTATTGAGAAGTATGGCACACATGTTATTGTTGGTGTCAAAATGGGAGGGAAGGATGTCATATACGTTAAACAACCTCATGCTTCAAATCTTCCGATAACAGAAGTGCAAAAAATGTTAAAGAAAGAAGCAGATGAAAGATTTTCTGATGTGGATTGGCGGTTCCGTATGGACTCTGAAGCGACATCTCAGAGAGATAAGGTAAGATTTGTTTTACATTTCAATGCCATATTTACTATGCTGATTGGCCATATACATCTGACGGTTTTCATTGCATAGTTGCATGGAACTGAAAAACATGTAATGAAAAAATTAAAATTGACAATCCAAAGATATCCTAAGATTATGTCAAGACAAATTAGGGGTTTTTGAAAATTAGCCAAGTAAAATTTATTAGATTTACCAGCAGTCTGGAAACTGTAGAGTTTACTTTCCTTTGTCTTGGAATCTTTGGGTTAGCACCTCTACCTATTGCAGTGTGAACTAGCTGATCAGTGAAAAAGATATTGTTGCTATTTGTTTTCTCAGTACAAGTTTCTGTTTCAGGGGGTAGTGTCATATAAAAACATACATTTAGGCACTTACTCAAACCAAAGTCTGCTAATCATTATCTTGAAAATTTTGTTATCAGTGGGCCCTGAACAAACTTATAAAAAATATTTACATGCCATGCAGAAGTTGTATTTATGTTGCAACTTACATGTGGAAGGCATGCTTTTATGAAGTAATCAAATTGCCTTTTGCCTGCAAGGGGTTGATGGACCAATACTTGTAGGTTAAGTTAGCCTTGTTAAGTTTTGAATATGTTTGAATTGTATTGTGTTGCAATTTGCATCGTATCTTAAATTTGTGAAAGGATCAGATATTATATAAAAAAGTCAATTCATGTTTTGCTTGCAATGTGATTTTCGTAGCTAGGGCATTTTCGTTCTTATCTGAAAAATTACCTCTGTTGATTTTCAAGATGGTTGAATTATCATTTTTTCAACTAGTTAATTATGACAAGGACATCTAAATTAAAATCACATATTGGATGTCTAAATGGGGTCATATGGTTTTACCATCAACTATTTACCCTTTTTGTTAGTTTAAATCTGTTATAGACTGTAGGTACTATGGTCTCTAGCTTAGCAATTTTGGAAATCATTTTTTTAATGTCTAATTAGTGCATATTTTTTCTTTGTTGAGTATGGTAGGGTTGTTTCTCTTCCAACATTAACCTTTTTCTGGAATACTAGTATTATTTTATCGGAATCTTGGAATATTTTTTATGTAATTCTTTTTTGTTATCTATTTCATGTATTATTCTACTTTATTGGCTTTTTTCCAGGGAACCTTTTTGGTTAGTTTAAATCTGTTATAGACTGTAGTTACTATGGTTTCTAGCTTAGCAATTTTGGAAATCATAATTTTTTTAATGTCTAATTAGTGCATATTTTTTCTTTGTTGAATATGGTAGGGTTGTTTCTCTTCCATCATTAACCTTTTTTTGGAATACTAGTATTAATTTATGGGAGTCTTGGGAATCTTTTTTATATAATTCTTTTTTGTTATCTATTTCATGTATTATTCTAGTTTATTGTTTTATTTCCAGGGCAAAAAAAACAGTAATTTTATTAAGCAAGTAAAAATACATCAGTATATGTTGGTGTCATTCCAGGAGCACCGCTGGTGCACAGTTGCCTTCCATGAGGCCAAAAAGCTCCGGCAGAGTAGTCCACATATCAGCATAAATATCAGTGTAGTATGTCTGTATATAAGATCCATATTACATCTCAAAAACTATCATAAATGCGCTCATTTAATTGTCCAAAAAAAGTCTGAAAATGTCAAAAAAGATGAAAACGCTCATTGCACTATGTGGAAATTATGTCAGTCCTACTTCAGACCAAGGTTCATCAAAATGTTCAGTTTGATGTCCATCTTTCGCTTCTGCAGTCTTCCATTTTCCTGGGACCAGCTCCAGCCTCAGCTTTGAGAGTGTATCTGCTGATTGGAACCTGTTCCAAATGAGATGTAAGAGAACTTTTGAGTCTGATTTTGAATGTCTCTGAAAAGTGGCAAACGCCTGAAGTTCTAAGTCACCGGATTCGTCCTAAACCCCCTGCAAATCCTGAATCCGGCGAATCCGACACGATTCGGTCCGGATTCGTGTCCAAATCACAGGACACGTCGTTTCCGTTTTGGATACGTCGTGTCCGAGGGCGTGTCGCGATTTTCAGGGGCTTGTCGCGATTTTAGGACACGTGTCCGGTTTCCAGGACTCGCTAAGCTCAGTGCGGGAAAGAAAAGGGCATGTTTGCTCATTAATATTTTCATTTGGCAAGTGATTTGTGCTGTTGCAGCAAGGAGTAGAGCATTTTGGCAGCTTCATGATCGAGTCTAGGCCCTAGTATTGATATGTTATTCATGGTAATGTGACATTCTCCTTAATCTTCATTTTCATCCTTTTACTTAAATTTTTAACATTACCATGAAATGACTCAGGATGTTTGAGAGTGGTTCCGGCCTCATTGGATTTCATATGGAGAAAGTAGAATTTTAGATTTCATTCAAAATCTCAGCAGACTTATCAATTTTTCAGGATTTTAGGATTGGGGGATTGCAATGTTTTCCATTGAATTTTGTCATGTATTAGGGTATGGAACTCGTATTTAATCAAGAGCACCAAACCAAGAGCTTCTGAATATGTCGCTCCCACTCCCGTTTTCGCTCCTGCTCCCGCTTTGCTCCGCTCCAAGAAAACTTCCCTAATATGGGTCTGGACACCACTGTTGAGTTGGCATTGCCCAACATGGATCTCAATGATCCAGTGCTAGAGCCTGTTAGATTTGATGACTTAGAGGGGTCAACCTCCATACCAACAGATGTAGAGGCGATGGATACAGGGGAGGAGGAGGATGCAGAGGAGAGTAGTGGGGACCATGATGATGGGGACAATGATGTTGATTTTGATGCTGATTGATGCCTTGAGGCTTTTATACCTGTAGTTGTTTTATATTTTCTATTTCTATTTGCCATTGGCATTGCACCAACACTACCTATGTAACACATTTTGATTTGATGACTTAATGAGAAAACTACAATTGTCAGTGTGTTTATCTTACTATCTTGTAGTTGTAAGTTGTCTTTCAATTATGAATTATGAATCATGATTTAAATTTTTAATAGATTTATCATTTATGTGACTAGTACCACTGACATTTATTTGAATTTTGTATGTACTATGCATGCTAATAGTTATAGATGAAGATCTATGTTTGAAATCAATAAATTTGTATCATTAGTTAAAATTTGTGTAAGAA
>APFE030265478.1:60916-71812 GCA_000404065.3 Pinus taeda | reverse complement strand
ACGAGCTACCTGGAGGACGAATTTCAGCCACACGTGGGAAGGACAAAGAGGACAGACCGTACGGCTGAGCTGTAGTATGATTTTCTGCTGCTAGGGTTTCGCAGAAAGTTTGACCAGCGTTGATTTTGGTCAACGCTTGGTCCAATCAAGCTGAAAATTTGTGGAAGGTTCGATTTTTGAAGGCTGTACTACCTGGCACAAAAATCGAGGTCAAAGGGTTGACCGTTTTTGCTGCTGCGTTGACTTTTAGCTTGCTGCCCCTGCGTTGACTTTTCAGGACAGCGTTGACTTTTGTAGAATTGACTTGGGTTGACTCATCTACTGGTTGGAGGGTTGTTGTGACACATCTGGGCTGGCTGATCAAAGGAGACTTTGCTGGTTGAAACATCCTGTTGACCGCCGAAACGAACACACACATTTTTCCTGTTTCTGATTTGTCTTCTGTAAGATCTGCTTATATGTTCTATCTGCATTTTGCTTAACTACTTGTATGATTGCTGTGAGAAAAGTGAAATTGCTCTTAGCATAGAACATCTACAAAACTTTACAGATGGGAATAGGTGTGGGGGTATAAATGGGGTTGCCTTATAGTTGTTTCCATTTAAGTCCCTCTATGGATTTTTGTCAACATGGAGTCGTATTGTCGAATCCCTGCAATAGGGGCTAATGGAGGCCAAAGACAATGTGAGAGGTACCTTCAACAAACTTTGTAAATCCACTTAGATGCCAAATCCACCACAAACAACCCAAGAGAATTGCCAAACAGCCTCCAAGTACACTCCAAATCACAGCTCTTCAATGCTGCTCCAAAACTCCAATGCTCACAAATGATCAATTAGAGAGGTGCGCAGCAAAAAGAGGTTTGGGGGGGCCTCGATATAGTTTTTTTACGGTTTAGGTAGAAACTTTTCCCAAAAATCTGCATCATAGCGAAGATGCCGACCATCTCAGTCGAGTTGGAATGGTTTGTTACTGAACCTAGTAGAGGCTTGAGTTCACTTGGTTTATGATCCACTCGGTCAATTTGGTTGAGGTCGAGTTTGAGTTGACCAACTACAAAAACATTGGCAAACTTGGCAAGAATGATTTTTAATGCAACTCAGAAATTTGAACTCTTTCCTAGAAGTTTCCTGGCCCTTAATCCTATGAAATTTCAGCCTCGGGAATGGTATGAAACATAAAGAAAACAACTACAGTAGCAGGCACTATTTTAATTCTTATAAAACCCTATCCACTTTGCAATTCAAGAGATAAAATACCAGTTATGTTCCAGTAGGTTTCAGCCCTCTAAGGCAATCTTATCATAGATATAACAGATCTGAAAACACTTATGACAGCTGTAAACTTGCCTTTATATTCTTCAATTATAATGTCAAATCATTTAACTCATTCATGCTTAACTTATGTCAAATCAGCAATGCATATAGAGCTGGAAATTACAAACCATGAAGAATATATATGGCTGAAAATATAATAAGACAAGTATTAAACAGCTGCAAACTTCATTAATATGCATAAAGGTGAGTTCTTGTAAATACCATAGCTTCATCACAAGGCTAGCACAATCCTAAAGCTATCCACAATTGTAGCCAGCGAAAACGAAGAAGACCCTAGCTCACATGAATGAGTTCCAAAAAGCATGCATCACACAAGCATGTCTTCCATGGTTAGACATCTTCTCCACTTCTTCACTTTAAAAAATACAAGCTAAGGTTTTATCTCAATACCCTAAACTCCAAATCTCCAAGGGATGAAAACCTAATCTTAGTCTTCAAGATGCTCCAAGAAGCTCAAGAAACCCTAGCAACGGCAAGAAAGAGAGTTCCAAGTACAAAAGAGGATCAAAGAGAGAGAGAAGTGTGCTCTTGATCACATCTCTATGCAAGAATAAACAAGAATGAATGAGTATAAAAAGAGCACTGCCTTCAACTTCTTTTTCACAAGATTAAATCCTAGTCACAAGAACAAGCTCCCAATGATGTTTTCTTTGTCTTTCACAACTTGTTCTAGGGTTTCCTTATGAACTCTAGTGAATCACTCCAAGAAGATGAATAGAAAGAGAAGATTATGATGATGATAAATGAAGGGACTCTCAACAACCTTTATATATATGTGAGGTAAGGGAGGCCAACAATACTTGTGTGGGTCTATGCCCTTACAAGCAACCTATGATGACACTTGTAGGCTGACACATTGGAGTGTTATACTCCAGTGGTAGACATGTCAAGCTCCAAGGTGATGTTATCCATAAGCAAGTGTCCAATTGCAAGGGTGCTTCATGGAAACAAAGAGATGAAGTAGATACGTTCAAGAGACATGGAGAATTGAAGATTGAAAACCATTACATCTTGAGGATGTGTTACCGCTCAAACTAGCAGGGGATCTAAGGGCGATCCCTAAAGGGAAAAATGCTAGGCCAAGGGCAACAAATGGAGACTTAGCCCACTGTCACCTTTGCTAAGGCTCTCTTCTATTTACGGACTTTCACCGATGGAAGGAGACCTGGTATGTATGGAGTCACCGATGAAGGATAAAACAATAAATGGATATGAGTGAACCAAATAAGCCCTTTCCCAGAAGAGTTCGAAGGATGGAGCTTGCCTGCTTTCTAAGCAAGGTACTATGTATTCTAGGGAAAGGAAGAGAGGATTTAAGGGTTAGGTTTAGAATTGGTATCCCAGATGGCTATTGAATAATGATCTTTGAAAGGAGCGGGACCACACGAGGCCAAGTGGACCCAATCTAGGGTATGAAGAAATAATGTAGCAACCAATGATATTCTTATCCTAGACAAAGGTGGGGAAAGGATCAAATAAAGAATTTTCTCTTGAAGATGTGGTTTTGACCCTATGAGGTACTAGCCTTGGGGATGGCAGGGCAAGTTTTGATCTTAGTGCTAGGGCTTGGATTTTCTTCCAATTCCATCTTTGAAATGGCTTCAAAATTGGAGGGGAGCTTGAGGAAAGGCCAATGCAAGAAAGCCTAGGAGATCGAACCTTTTTGGTGGCTAGCTTGTCGGTAAATTGATGCCCTAGGTACCCAACTTGGCTAGATGTGGAGGGAGGTGAAAGAATATGATTTTTAGTGACCACCCTTGGTAGACCAATGCCTTAATCTTTGGGAAAATGGAGCCTATGATGAATATGAGTAGGATTTCTTGGTTCCCAGTCAAGGAGGCCTCAAGATCACTTTGCTAGCCTTTTAGGTCAAGGAGAAGCAACCTTGTAGCTTTTATACTTCGATGTGCAAAGGAAATGACTTATCAAGGTCAAATTCTTTGATAGAATTATCCCTAGGAGATTTCGCTCATATTACATGGCCCATACATTGAGAGATGTTATAATAGAGACAAATTCTACAATTTTAATTAGTAAATGCATGCAACAATTAGCCCTAGAAAGACGAAAACCCCAGTCCAACGTATATGACAAAAGTAAACAAGAATAACATCAAAAGGCATTTACTTACATGTAATAGAGTATATCCAACCATTCACAATTGACAAGAGAGAAGCTCCAAGAGAAGACCAATATCCACACATCAAAATTCATCCACTAAGAAAATTTGCAAAATTCTCAAGAGAGAGAAGAGATCCAATCCAAAGTGATGATGAGAAATGAGTTCATCTCACTTGTATTTATACACAACTTAGGAGTTTGAATTAGCCTCCTTGGCCTACATAAGCCCCCAAAATAAAATAATGTTCTAATAATTCAACTTTTGGTGACAAGCCCACCAAAATAGCTCATAAATGAAAAAATAAGCTTCTCAAGAGGTCAAATAATAATCTATGCATGTGGTAGGGCCCTCTAAGAGGCCTAATGAGGTCCATGGGTGCCACAATGAAGAGAAGGACCTTCAAAAGCAGTGGACAAGGGGGTGGCCCCTTGTAATAGCTTGTGGTGTTCCAAATGACATGTGGGGGCACACAAGTGTCCTCATGGGACTCCAAACAAATTGAAGATGCCTGTTGATTGCCTGTAAGGGCTAAGGTGATGGTGTACGTGATGCCACATCATTGTGCAATTCTTGGATCATCTGGCAAGTGTATGGTGTAGATCTAGGGCCAGTTGGGCATGATGGATCAAGTGCATCCTCCTCGTCCAATTAGTGAACCACAAGCAATCTTTGAATGGTTGTGGGGATCCATGGAGTGGAATCTGTTGCTGTGGAGGCCCATGGTTCTCAACGCTGACTCTACATGTGCCAATGTAGCTAGTTGGGGGATTAGGGACCCGTATAGGGAGACGAAACCCAAGTTGGAAACCATCTGCAATCTTGCATGAGGTCCAATGCGTCCCCTAGCCTTCTAGTACGACAAGGCATTAGAGAAATCGAGTAAATGAGCTTACCTAATCATGGACCACAGTGGGGACTTCATAATGGCCTGCCCTTCCATAATGGGCTTCGGGATGTGCCATTGTCTCCTAAACTCCAAATGGGGTTAACCAATAATCCTATTAGGTGGTTTCTACTTCTAAAGGGGATAATGTAGTCAAGGTACATCCTTCAAGAGGTGGTGGCATGTGACTGATAGGTGAATGAAGTAGGGGATGAGAAGGGGCAACCTTGGGTCACATGCTGGGTACAAGGGTAGCTAATAAGAGGGAAGCCCAAGGTTTATAATGTGTAGGATGGAGAAATCGTGGTACATGAGATGCCTCGACCTTGATTTTTCCACCCTTCTTTATATACCTTTTTCCTTTTTATGATTTTGTTTGATTAACTGCTCGGGGCTCAAGGGGTTAGAGCATGATGTATAAGATATAGCAGTGAATTCCCCCCTTTTAAGGTAGGGTAGTTCATCGTCCACTAGGGGTTGCGACAATCATGGGTTCCTATATGATGAAGGAGGCTCATAGAACCTGCAGGAACTAGGGTGATGGCCATGATGATGGCATAGAGCTCATGTGTGCTAAATGTATTTGTCCCGATCATCTTTTGCATTTTGCGGTACATTTTCTTGTTGGATGTGGTCATATATGCTTTTATCTTTCTTTTCAGCGGCATCAACCTCCCAACTTCATTCTAGGCCATGACCCACGGTGTGGGAAAGGGGAAGGGGCAAGTTAGCCCTATGTGGACCTAATGGAGGAATGTGGATCGAGGCGGGAGAAATAATGAGTGGGGTAAAAATGAATGGAAAGAGGGTAATATAAGCAGATAAGGGAGTGTGCAGGGGGGGTGAACAATAAGGAAGTTGCAACTAGGTATAATAAATCCTTGAAGAAGATGTCTAGATATGATAACTTTATTAACGCACAATGGGTAACCACAATAGTGGCTTAATGGGAGGCTTCGAGGGGTTAACTCAAGTGGTCGTGCGTCAGAGGTGAGATCTCTTTAGCAAGTTCCCACCATTCATCTTCAAACTTAGGCTACTATTACATGCCAACTAGTTGCTCATAAATTAAGGGTAACAAAAAAGATTGACAACATTAGGGATAATGTATGAATGCTAACCTTAAGTCATATAACTTATAAGAGGCTAGATTATCAGAAAGGGCCTCTATCAAAACATGGAATGTGGAGCCAAAGTTACATAAATTGGACATGTCCCTCATCCATTTAATGAAGGGAAATACGTTTGGAACATTTAAATGATTTATGAACCTCAACCTTCTATCATGTAAGAGACTGGATCATGGAAGAGGGCCTCTAGTAAGACGAGAAATTTGGAGCCAAAGTTACATAAATTGGACATGTCGTTGATTTCATTCTCTCAACTTTATTCATCTCCTTAAAGAATCTTAATGATGTGGAACTTCAATAATGAGACAAATGAAAATGAAGACATGATTCTATTTAATAATATATACATATATATATTCTACACTTATTGGTGAAAGTGATGTAGGGTATTGGGAAATTCATTTTGTATGTGTTACATATGTTGTCATCATACTTGGAAGACTTCATTTTGGATAATGTTGTAGCATTATAGGAAGGCATGGAATGGGCTTGATGTCTTGGCTCCGTTTCACTCTTTGTCAAAATTGACTTCATTCTAGCAAACTCCAACAGTTTCTTTATTAAAGTTATTGAAACACTTTTCTTAGAGGCCTTTTTATACTTCATAATAAATAAAAGAAAATAAGAGGTGGGTTTTTTCATGTACATATGTAAGGATTTTCTTTAGTCTCAGTCCTTTATGATATGGAAACTGACTTTTTGGGCCATCTTAACTTTCATAGGATGGGGAATTAATAGTGTCTGTGTCCCTGAACAAGGAGTGGGCCAACCGGTCAGATATTATGGATTGCCTCTAGATCTTTTATTAAGTCTTAGTGTTTAGGATTCAATGGGTAAAATCACAATGCTATAGAGAGCATCTACATGATATGTTGCTTGGTTCTCAAATCAAGTTTGGTTGGGATTCAACACCATGGCATGCCTTTCTCAAGCTTGGCCTGATCTATAAGATGCCCCTCAACAAGTAGAGATGAAAATTGAGAAATGGATGACGAATCCAACGGTGTTGGCTTTCAAATTCCAAATATGCATGACATAAGTGGAAACTACTCATGTGTACTACACTTGTTGGGCGTCTTCTATTAGTGCTTACGAATAGCTTGAAAATCTATGTGAAGCTTCCTTTTGGCCAACATTGATGGAGGTATATGATTCCATTAAGTCAAATAGAACTTATTTTGTGCTCTCAAAGATTGGGGGTATTGGAGATTATTGGAACATGTTTTCATGCATAGACATTGTGTGTAAAACTGAAATGGGTGATTTGGGCATTGGAGGTGAACAAAGTTGAAAAGTTGGTTTGAATCTAGAGGCCCCTTTGGTTAAAACTTAAAAGGCTTAACTTGAGATGTGAGAAACTAAAACAGTCTTGAAAGAACAAAAATTCATTCTCGTTTTGCCTTGGGACTTGTGTACTAAAATAATTCAATACTGATGTTGTTTGTTTAGGAAATGGGTTGCTATTAAAATGCAACTTACAAAATCATGAATTCAACACTTTGATTTATTGTTGATCTGTAAATTTCAGTCAAATAAAACAAAGAATTGGTTATTTCCTTTCTTGGGCTTTGGACACTCCTTTGACATGGAATAACAATGATTCTCACATTGAGCATCATTAGGAAGTCTATGTAACAAGTATAATGACATCTATATATGATTGTTTTTACTCCCGAGAGTGGCCATCTTACAAGTTGTGATCCCCCAAAACCTATATTTAGTTTTCTTAGTGCAGCGTTCGCTTTTTCTAGAGTGGAATGAATGATCTAGTTCCTTGTATTTTGTACCCTCCACAAAATTATCGGTATTCTATTCCCTCCCTCTCCAAATTGTGGCCAGTCAAAATGGATACATTATTGTGGGTGATTGTGTTTAGGTGTAATAACTAGCACACAACTCATGTGACAAAAATATTTGTTAGGGCTTGCCAATTTGAAGGAAGAATCGTGGTGGTTAAAGTTGGGTGTTTGGAGATATATCCAATGGTTAGGTGTATTCATAGACTACACATAAAAAATAAATTGTTTAGACTCAATCCAATGGTGATCCTTAATATATATATATTCATGTGGACAATAGCTTTATGTTCCATATGAGGATCTTACATGTTCCAGTCCTCAAGGGACATATTCAAGTTAAAATAATAGATTAGGTGTGGTGAAAACTTAATATATGTTCGATTGTGACTTAGTGGTTAGGATAGGGCACCACCATGTAAACAATTGAAGTTCAAGTTTTGATGGGTGTAGAACCCTTGTATGTGTGTGTGAGGGAAGATGTTTGATCTCCCAAAGTTGGTTCCCTTCCTCATCAGTGAGTCTTAACACGCCCCACTTGCTAGATTGGTCTAATTGGACATTCATAAGACACTTTATACTTTTTACAAAGCACAAATTAAATAGAGGTCAAAACAATTAAATATATATATATATATATATATATATATATATATATAATATATATATATATATTCTTACCTTGCGAGACCTTACCAATTTGTGCCCTTGCTCATGCTCTTCATTCTTTGATGAACAATCCTTTGCCCAAGAATTCATCATGGGATCCATTAACAAAAAATATATGTTCACAAGCGAAAACTACAATATCTAGAGATATGAAATGATTAATGTGCTACGCAGTCATGACTTGTGGTAGCTTACGAATTAAAGGGAAAATAGTCCAAACAAGGAAAAAATGAAAAATAGTTCAAAAAGGAAATGAGGCTTGAGGAATCATAACCAATGATTTATTGAAAGAACTTATTTCATAATTAATATTAGGTATCACCAAGTGATACATGGAATACTCTTTGGAAGCTATTTTCCAAACCTAATGAAGCTCAAGTTGTTCAATTTGAAAATCCATTTATGTGATTTGTACCTTGGGAATTTGACTGAATTGAATATTCTCCATGTCAAATCAAGGAATTACATTTGCAAGTGGAGGAATGTGATACTTACTTGAACAAAAGGGATAGACAATTAATTTAGAGGAACCTCAACAACATTTATTTTACTTGTAAGGATTTTGTTTCCAATCATAGTTCCCTGAAGAATTTCTTTGGTAATATTGTTCATAAGAATTTTGACAACTTTTGTAATACTTTGTTTGATGAACAAGGAAAATTAACAAATTTGGTTGTGATAGTCTCCAAACAACAAGCTAATGTAGCCAAAGGGAAGCAAATCAAAATTTTACGAGGTGCAATAGTAGTCCTCAAAAATATCCCCAATCCAAAGCGTAATAAAATCAAATGGGAAAGAAGCATTATGAAAAGAAATCTTGCAAGCATTGTGGCAAACATGGACACTCTAAAGATCAATGTAACAACCCTATTTTTCACCCCTCTTGTAAATATCACTGAATGAACTATTTATGTAAATTGATGTAAAATGCCAATAATAATTGGACTGGGAGAGGACATTGATCCAAAGTTTGTGGAGGAAGAGTTGCTTGGGAAGTGAGTAAACCCAAGTCGTTGCATTTAACTTACCACCTATCTCCTTGCTGAATTAATGACTTTGCTGGTACAATCATTGAAGGGAGTATGGCTTGCCTAGTTGAGGAGGATGAGCGCATACAATCCCTATCAAGGTGAGGCGTGTTGAGAAGTCAACATGTAAAAGGAATGGAAAAGAACAAACAAGGATGAAGAGGAAAAAGGGGGGCATTTGGAGGAAGCAAGCATGCAATGTGGAGAGCAAGAGCAGAGAAAGAACAAACAAAGGTAAGTGCAGACAACAAAGGAAAAAGCTCACGAAAGAGAAAGAAATAGTAGCAAGTGGAGCCATTGATTAGTGCTCTAGATTCTTGTGGTGTTCAACAGGTGGAGGCCCAAGTTCTTTGGATTCACGTGAAGCGTATCAGGTGGGGACATGGTGTGCTCTAGATTCTTGCGAGTGACAGGTGGAGGCACCGTGGGATTTGGAATCCTGAAGCATGAAATGGGTGGAGACATTTTGGGGCTTTAGATTCCTATAGTGTTTTGCTGGTGGAGACACAATGTGCTCTAAACTCTTAGTTGCAGGTGGAGACATAATGTGCTCTGTATGCCAGTGTGATTTGATTGATTTTGTATAGGTGTGAATTCCCTTGAGCACTTAACTCCTTAGACTCTGAATCTCACTCGGAGGTGGACAACTACAAGAAAGATTTGCAGTGTAGCTAACCTGTGGTTGGGTGGAGAGTTAAAGTCCCTCCCTCAGTTGCTAGTCATTTAAGTGAACAAATAAGCATTTTTACTTGTAAACATTTATGTTGTCCTATGAATGATGAATGATGTTGTTGTGTTATCACAATATATGTATTAGCACAGTTAATGGAGGAACACAATATTATTGTCTGTCTAAAATGAGATGTTTATGTTAATGTTCTCATGCTTATGAGGGATTGCATATCCCTATGGTGATTGATACCTTTACTTGAATTGTAGAGCTATTTGCACGAGCATGTATGGTTGCTTGACATACTCGGTTATTTGTTACAGTGTGTAAATTCCATTTGTTTGGTATGCAGGGTTTAGATATTCTGTACAAATTCTGCTTCATGTGAACTTCGTGAAAACACTCTTTCAGATAAGGAATGAATTCATTCTCTTTATTGGGTTGAGCCTGAATAGAGGTATAATTCCGGACTCGAAGATATGGTCTATAGGAAGTCCCTATTCATCGCACATATGCTTTGATCAGATAGTATGTAACCATCGAAGTATAACAAAGCAACACGGAACCTATAACGAATCAAATGGATAACGAGATAAATACAAGTAAATCCCTAATGAAGTCTTTCCAAGGAAGAAAAGGATTGTTCTGAAGGGAGGAGACTGCTCAATAATCTCATACTATGTTGTAGAATCATAACATATAAGGAAATACTCAATTCACTGAACTTGAGCAGAGAGTAGCGACTCTCTTCAGAGCGAAAAAGAGTTTTTTGCATCTTTTTTTTTAAGTTACTTGAGCGGATGAGAGGAAACTTGTCACGCCCATCCTGAAGGGGGGGGGGGGGGGAAACTCTTAGAAAACCTACCAAAATCTTTTCTGCTAGGCCCATAGCTACAAACAACTTATTGAGATCACGGGGTACATGATGATGGAGATCAATCCTGGAAAGAGATTATTCCTCATTACATACGCTCGTTCCTTATTACCTCTTTCCTCGGGGTTCTGGAAACTTGTAAAGAGAGAGAAATAGCTACTAGGGGAGATGATATCGGGGAACAGCTAACGGATCTAGATCTGCAAACGATTATCGATCGTTCACATATGGAATGGAATAACTTTGTGGAATTGAAATGGAATATATTGGAGGAGAACCTAGAATCTACTGTGGATAGATGCGATGATGAAAAAATTCGAAGAAGAAAGGATTTTCTAGTTGGATGCATGAAACTGGCTAAAATATTCTCTAAACAAATATAGAACC
>APFE030265478.1:39667-59705 GCA_000404065.3 Pinus taeda | reverse complement strand
GTTGTGGATACTCTGTACGAACAGCAGATGCTGGATACCTCACATGGGTATTGTAGGCCTCTGATTTTTGAGAATGTTGCTTGTCATCGCACTGTATAATATATCAATGGATTTGATAGAGTGAGTTGGAACCCATTCTATGGTTTAATATGCTAGGGATGTGTTATATTTATTGAGTATTTCCTGTCATGGCTTGGGTCCGTTCAATGCTTGTTAGCAGGCCCGAAGTTAGTCTCATTTTAAGCATTTTGGCTATATGCTTATGTCTGAAATAGCGGCATTGGAATGAAGGTTCATTCCTGTGGTGATTGGCGATTTGAGTAGTGTCGATATTGAGGATGGCTTTGCAAAATCATTGAAGTCCTTAAGACTTTGAACTGAGTATTTCCAAGTAACAGGTCCACAGCCGAGGTCGAATAAGCCTCGTCAAATTTACAAAGGAGTTTGGAAAATTTTATAAAAGGCGGAGGACATTATTTAACCCTCATGATTACCACTAATTGCCTGGTTAATTTGTCGTGTAAGGACCTTGCTTAACACTAATTAGTGCCACGATGGCCACATCGAGTACCATGTTGGCCTTCTACAAAAATGAATGCTAATAACAGGAGATGTGAGGGCCGCAACAGTAAAATCGTTTCCGTAAAAAAAGGGTAAGTTATAAGTTAGCGGAGGATTCAAGCCTTTAATGATGGTCCACATAGACAGGTGACATAGATAGGTACATTAACATGGCACTGCTATGGCAATGACATGTGGCAACTGGAATGGACACTTTCGAAGGCTGAATCAAACAAATCTGCTTGACACATGGCTATGGATTTGTGGTGCCATGTGGTTTGGGAGAGCCACATGGAGCCTACGTGGCCACGACCACGTCATCGTGGAGCTTGGCCCCCTGACGATGTTTTACAGTGCTACCTTAATAAAAGTGGCATAGAATTAATAAAAGACGTGAGACGAGAAAATTTATGTTACTTGACATGATCTTTCACGTAGCACTGTAGAGGAATGATGATGAAAATAGGTGTGATAGAAGAAGATATCTTCGTCTCGTGGAAAAGAGAACCATAATGGCGTATAATACAATAGACGTGCTTGACCCCAAATTTCCTATAACGTGAGAACGTTGATTTTCATGAAGGACTGAGACCCCACAAGACCCATGAACTAGGGTGAAGTGGCAAATGCTGCATAGGCTGGATAAGGCCATGCAGAATTACAAAAGACGTGGACTTGTGATGTGGCACGTTGACAGTGTGACACGTGGTAAGTAGAACAAGCCCTTTAGATGGCCAAAGGGAAGGGATTTGGATGACATGTGGCATCATGAGGGGACGCCATGTGGTAGGCTAACATCACTATGATGTCAGCAATACAGAGGAGGTGTTGTGTAGATGGATAACGTGGATGCTAGGTGGCACCACGGGTCATGCCATTTAATGTCGAAAGCATGCCTATCAGAGGGCTCTTAAGATTGATCTTCGCATATCGCTGTAGTTGGAAGAAAGCGCTAGATGTTGATTCCATCAGTAATTAACGTGAATATTCATGTCATGCCACAAATGTGTAGAAGAGAATGTTCCTAGAGGTGTGGCTCGCTTGCATAATAACACTATGGTGCGATGACGTGTGGAAGCCACATTAGACTACAAGTGATGTGGTAGTGTTCTGTGGACACTCAAGTTATCACATCGCAGTACTTGATAATTTGGTAAGGGTTAAGGGGCCCAAATTTGAAATAGGCATAACTTTCAATCTAGAGGTCATTGCCAATGGTTCTTAGCTTAAGTGGTTGGGATTGTGGCTTGCCTCCCCACCCACCTAGGTTCAAGTCTCTGGAGGCATGCTATAGCCTGTATTGATTAGGCTCAAGGAGTAGGCTTCCCCAAGGAGTTTTCACTTTGTCTATAGTCAATACAAGACGTCTCAGCTCTTGCTTAGTCATTGGGTCTTTCCTATATATATATATATATATATATATGTATATCGTTGGAAAGTTCTTGATGAGCTGGATGTGATGATGCTAACCAAAGTGAGTTCCACACACTTTGGGTGAGGGGAAATTTTGTAACCCCATTTCCATATTGAGACCATGGAGGTTGGGTTAGTTAAAAGTAACACCTCCCATTCAGCTTGGATTAATCCAAGGGGGTGGGAGGGCACGTTGAAATCAATGTAGTAATTATATGATAGACCTTAAGAGGCAAATCCAAGGAGTTTTTTTGGCCATTCAATAGCAAAATCACTCCCAAGATAGTGAAAAGACTTTTTATGCAACTATTTCTAAATTTTTCTCTGTCCATAACCCTTTCTTTGCTTCTTTGCAAGGTACTATTGCTCAATTGCATAAATATGATAGTAGCCTTATTGAACATGTTATTTCAATTTGTTGAGCTAATATCCAACTTCATGATGACATTAATACATTGTGGGAATTTGTCACTCAACTTTGTGAGGAGGTTGTTTTACTTTAGGTTGACAATAGTAGATTCTTTGATGAATATCACAACTTGAAGAATGATCATTAACTCTTGCTTCAACAATTGATTGAGGAGGACAAGTCTATTCAAAATTTGTGGACCTCATTAAAAGTCTCTACATGAAATAGAAGAAACCTTATAGCTTGCTTGTCATCATCCCATGGATGAATCTGGGGAGGAGGATGTACTTGACACCTTTTAAAAAGATATCTAATCATCTTTTGATTTATGTTCTTTTCACCAAATGATACATATACTCATGTGTTCTATTCATGAGAAACACACTAAAGGTATTGGTTTTAAGTTGCCTTGTCGAATTCTCATTGCAAAAGGATATTCAATCAATATTAATGAAATCGACATTGGGATAAAATCAACAAGGGTTTGGAAAAGCAAAAAAAAAAGGGGGAAAATATTGGCAAAAAAATGTAAAAACTAAAAAAGTTAGAAGGTTAAAAAGTTAAAAAAAAACCAACTTAAATTGCCCCCATCCGCGGCTTGGTGATTTTATCAAATTTCACATGATCTTTTCATGATATTCACAATAAAATTGCGATTTTTTTGGCATTGAAAAAAATCATTGATTTTTATAACAAATTTTTTTGATTGGGCTAAAAAGTCATGACAACATGACGTTTTTGCTATGTTTGCAACATTGTATTTAACCCCCTTTTGATGTAGATCCTTGTCATTCATTGACACAAATGTGCATTGTCTTCACTTGATTTTGAGTAACACACTAAAGGTATTGGTTCTAAGTTAATTAGATGGGCTATATAGGTGGTCAACTTGGTAAGCATGGTCAGGTTATTGTTACTCCAACCGAGATCGAGATAAGACTAGTAAGAGTAGGCCAAGGATATATTGAGGTTACATAACTACCCCTGTTGCTTCTACCATTGATTCCCAAGAATGAGAACTTGCGTCACCTTCTCCTTTTACCATGGATTTGTGGGGCACTAAGGTTGGCATCTTGTGGTCAGTTAACCAATTATTTCCTCATCCGCAACTGAGCTATGTTGATGTCCTAATCGTACTGATTGAAGGTGTTATCACTCTTCACCTAAGTATTGACGTTCTTATTGCTGCAATTCCACTTACTAATCCACTATTAGGATTCAAGAAGCATTGATGGAACACTTTTGGACCAATACCTACTACTGGGAATTATTGTGGGTGGATTGATGATAGATCGTGGTGACATTTGATGTCTTGCTCTTATTGACGGGGTTTTCCCATTGTATAGTCATATAGTCCTCGTCTCTTATTTTATTACTTGACTAACTATGGGAGTCATCTCTTCTTAATAGTTGAGATAGCACCCCTTTTTCCTTCCTTCACATGTTGATGTTTATGATGGAAATACCATCTTGCCACACTAGGTGTTGGGAAATTTTTTGAGGTTTTTGACCCATCAACTCATGGTCGACTCTCTTGGGTGGCTTGCTTGAAGCATGATTGTTGATCCTCAACATCTTTGTCTTTTGATGTCTTCGTTGAGTCTTTCATTTTCAATATGCTTTGGACATCATGTTTTTTTTCTCTTGAACATTGGTCCTTGTGCATATGTCATTTAAACATGAGTTTGCTTCTCTAACCCTAAAGAAACTTGTGTGAAGGTGTTTGGTTTCAGGTTATAGTTCTAAAGATGCACTCTTTGTTGAGAGCTTTTAACACTTCACCATGGTCAAGATGTTGCGAACATTGGTCATCCTTGGAGATGACAGTTAATTTGAAATCAAGTGGCATTCATTTTGATTACTATCACATTAAAGGTTATATTTTTATGTCTTTCCCAAATGCTTGATAGAGGCCAAAATTGTGAAGTTACACTCTACTCAAGTGAAGCTGTCATTAAGGAGATAATAATAATATCATTTTCTTGCCTCCAAGTCAAGCTTAAGGAGGGATTTTAGCATATAATCTTGACATGGCTCATTGTTATAATTTATAGTTATAATTGATAAGTATAATTTATCTAATTATGACTAACACTATATTAATGTTATATTTCCTATAAGTATATATATGGGGTTCTGATCAAAGGGGCACAATCTCTTCTCCATTTCACTTTATATAGGGTTGTCAACCATTGTTATAATTCACCATGAAATGTTGTGCTTATTGTATATTTGCTTTGATGGCACAAGTGTGTCGCTTTAATGTATGTTGTGTGAAGTTAATCATGTGAGATCCTGATTTAAACACAAATCCTATTATATAAAGGAAAGGTGTTGGTTGAGACTGCTTGGTTCTTCTCCTTGAGATTTTATAGAAGGGGCATCAAAATTGTCATGGACATCTTTGATGCTCCCCTTTTCAAGCAAAGATGCCCAGATGCTCCTCTTTTTGGGAAATGTGCTCCCCACACTAGGGAAATGTTTCCCCATGTGTTTCCCCAAAAGAGGCTGTGGCATCCCACGTCCCCGAAGCATGGGAAGTGAGGGATGCATCCCCCTGAAAACACTGTTTTTTTCTCATTTCCTTGTTCTGGGAGATCTACCTCTTGGTAAACATCACCTCACCTGGGTATTCTTTAGCATAATTGTTCTCTTTGCGGAAAAATTAAATCCCTCAAGGCCCTTTTTTGGCATTTTTGTTGTGCTAATTCAGCTTGAGATGTGGTGACCAAATTATGTGGCTAGCTTCTACTTGCCTCCATATGCTTGAATGCTTACCTTTGTTGAAATTATAGCAAGGAATGACTTCTTTGACTTGTGCCTTAGTCAAAGATGCTAATTTGAATTCAGTCTCATAGATACTTGAGTTAGTTGTCAGTTAACATGTGTGATTTGGTCTATCACTAGTTTATTGTGACTTAATTCGAGTTAGATAGCTTTCAGTGAGTTGTGTATTAGTTGATAGTTAAAATTTAGCTATCTAGTGGAGTTAACTACTACTGTCTGTCAGTGAGCTGATCTCTAGTTCTGGAATAGAGATAGAGACTTGAGTTCTTGAGTTTAGTTGAGTAGTTTAACTGTTGTTAACTCAACTGATTCTCAGTTAACTAGTTGCAACTACTAAATTTAGCCCTAGTAGGTCATGCAATTTGAATTGCCTATTGAGACTAGATGAAGGCACAAATCTATTTATTCATTGTACACAAGTTTTTGTGGCGACGAGCTTGAGAAGCAAGCAAAGCAACTCTCTTGGGAACTGTGCAAGGAAATAGGAGGAATTCCTATTTTTTAGGGGCAAAATTGCACTAGGAAATAGGAGCTCCTAGTGGGCCTTGTTTGCCTAAGTGTTGGGCAAGTCTTGTGTAGAGTTGATCAGTATTGTAGGGAGCTTCAGGCTTGAAGCGAATTCTATGTAATAGATCAGATTGCTCAGTTGATTTAATACAAGCCACAGGGGTTTTTCCCAGTTGGGTTCCCCAGATAAATTATTGTGTTTTATGTGTGATTGTGTTTCTATTCATTATTTTCTTTCCACAGAATTTTTGGTAGAGAAATCTTGTGTCTTTTGTGATCAGTTTGTTCTCATTAGCAGTTGCAAGGTTTCAAGGATTTTCTATATGGTATCAGAGCAGAAAACACGATAGAGACCAAGTTCCTTGATCAGATTCAAGCAAGTTGAAGAGGAGATCAGTTGGTGCAGGAATTCTACAAGTGCAAGAATCATGTTATCCTATGGTTTGAGGACAGAGCACTGGAAGGCACTTCGAATCTCTGCGCATTGAAGGACAAAATGGAGGCTGTGTTAGATGATAATGGAGTTCTGGAATACATCAAGACTGATATTCCTAAACCTCCTGCATTAGATGCACAACAACTGACTCAATGGAGCAAAGGACACTGCCAAAACTAGGAGGAAGATCCTATAAGGATTCAAAGACCATATAGTTCCA
This sequence comes from Pinus taeda, assembly GCA_000404065.3. NCBI lineage: Eukaryota > Viridiplantae > Streptophyta > Pinopsida > Pinales > Pinaceae > Pinus > Pinus taeda. The sequence continues at coordinate 53,372 of APFE030265478.1, read as the reverse complement.
AAGTTGCATGGAAAGGATATCCCATTCCAGATATGGAAGGCCCTTACTGATCTGTTTGAAAGCAGTAGTGATGCCAAAAAACTTGCCTTGATGAACACATGGGAAGCCCTACCTCAAGCATTTTGCTTGAGGTCAGGTCAAGCAGATTGTGTAGCATTAGTAGGGCTCTAGGGCTGAATATTAGGCTGGCCCACTCATAAACTGTTGTTTTCTTTAAAAATTTGTGTTTGGATGGTCTTTGGTTGCATTGTACAGAACCGGCTGATTCGGTACCAAAACGGCCATTTCCGGTTTTATTCCACGGGTTGGACTGTTTGGATCAGTCAGTTCAATTGGTGCTGGTCCAGTTCTGATAACATCGATTTGAAGGCACCTTAGATTCTGCAAAGGGGCAGTTGTCGAATAGTCTGTTAGCTCCTGTGATAATCTGTTTCTGATGGCACATTCTGCACTAGAGCTCTTATTGAGCAATAATTGCAACGTGTAATAATTGTTATGTGGTTCAAAAGTGAGCTGATGGAATGGCACTGCCAAGAACAACCTCTGTATGCTCCCATACGTATAATAGTTTTTGAATACTCAAAAGACACCATGCTCTACAAAGGTGACAGATTATGACACTCAAAACAAAGCAAAAGACCAACCCGGGGGCAGCTACAGCAAAGGATAGGTAGGCATTTGAATCCAGGACTATGCAAACTTGACAAAGGGGCAATACCAGAAGAAACATAACACAAGCTCATTGTTTCCACACAGTTCATCTAGAATCTTGTCCTCCCATTTGGCAAAGCCTCTCTCTTGTCACAATCTCCTGATGATAGAAGGATCAAGGGAAAAAGGCTTATTTCAGATTTATAGTCATATTGATTCCGAGCCCAATCTCTCTGCCAATATTTTGATAGCTTTTAGCAAAATAAGCATTAGGCACTAACTCCCAACTGAGTATAAACTAAGATTTTCAATCTAAATAGTCTTTCATATCATGCCGTCTGTTCAAATCTTGCTTTCTTGTGGTCAAACAAGTCAGCAGAGATGTTGTGGTTTTTAGATACTACAGAGAACTACCATATGTAATTGTCCCCTAGGGCAGGGTTGTCAAGACTCATCGCCTTTCCTTTTAATAAAATGTTTGCATTTTTACTTGGAAACTACAAACATTTTCTTTGATAGTGCAATGAGCAACAACTGCATTTTGAAATAACAAGACAGGAGAACTATAGTCATATTGTGTCTTTAAACTTTAAAAGCAGTTGCTCCTTTCATGACCCATTTTATCAATTTCAAGTATTACCTTGTTAAAATATCCAGAGCGCTAGCCTTATCTTCCATGTTTCTGCAATATATGTTCACCTAGCTCTGAAGAAACCTTCCTCACATTGATTAAGTTACCATTAGAAGGGTGGAAGCTACTTAATCATGCTTGCATAGGCAGTTCGGAAGTGTATGAACATGATGAGTAACTAAATACTAACAGGAAATTTTGAACTTGAAGCTAGCATCCAGCTCCTTATTATTCTGGTCATAACTTGTGCACCAGAAAGCCATTGTTCATCAAATTTTCTTATAATAGATCAGATATTTCAGCCAGAGGTACTATTGCTAAAAGAGATATCGACAAGCCTACATGTCTTTGTTTTCTATAAAACCTTGTTCTATCTAAATCATTACTAGTTAAAACATATTCTCAAATCCTTCTCCTTTGTATTTTAGAATTAGGCACCAAACAAAATATCAGTAATGTTTATAATATGCTTAACCAGTTCTCTGTCCGGTTGGATTGTGACAATAGAAGCATTATCAAAGAAAATGTTTTTATTTGTCATTTTTATTCCTTGGTTTTTCTTTTTTCTTTTTATTTTTTTAAGGGTCTCCTGGGTAGAAGTTAGAACTTAGAACATAGGGTCCACCACCTTTAAATAGGGAAATAACCAAAAATGCTACTTTTGTGGGGTATTAGTTGGAATTATCTGGGAATTTTTGGTCACACTCAGAATAGTTTTGGTGTATTAATTTGCAATATCTAGTGTGCTTATGTTTGAATCTGAGTTGCATGCAAATGGACCCTATCCATTTACAGATCCAATGGATATTTTGAAATGGTAGGATCTGGATACAAAGAAACAACACAAACACAGATATATCATGAAATGCAAAAATAGAAAATTCAGTTCTCCAAATATTCCAAATCCCTGTCATAAACACAGTAATGCAGGTTGTTATGAAAAATTCATTTCTGTTTTAGGATGGGTGGGGACGGGGCCATTTTATAGGCAAAAGTTAGGATTCTAGGGCCCCACGTATTGTGTTTATTTATTTATTTAAAAAATTAATGTTTTTCCGTGTTTACAATTTTTTTTTTTGAGGATATGTCGCTTGATGTTTCTGGCAAAGCCAGCAAATGGATCTCAAGCATATCCTCCAGCACTTCCAAACTGTAACCTTATCCTGAACAGATCCAGGTCCATGGAAACGGGGATCTTGGATCCTCGATAGGTTGATCTGGTAACATATGTTTGAGTAGATGGGAATTTTACTTATCAAAGATTGATATGTGTGCATGCAGGCATTTGCATATATGCCTTTTTTCTAAATGAAATTGCTGCTCTCTCTATGTTAGGTTTCAGATTCTTTAATGCATATGAACCAGCACAGATTTGATATGAACCAGCACAGATTTGTTAACCCTAACCAGCACGGATTTGTTAGCTCTCACAGCCATACATCTCATTCAGTCAAAGAGGTAATTCTTGTTTGTAAAATCCTTAATAAGGAAGTTTGAGAGACTTGCAGTGTGCTTTCTCATTTATTTTTATTGTTCCAAATCTCAACAATGTTTTCCATTTCTTTTCAATGCTGTTGATTAATTCAAATATTTGTTTGCAGGAAGTCACAAAAGTCTTAAGGAGGAGAGGTGGTCTTGAAAAGTATCTCGACCCTACCCATAGTCACCACCAATGGCTGCCAACAGTGCCATCTGCTCCTGATGTGATATATATGTCTTTTGTCCCCATAACATCTCTTTTAAATGGAGTTCCAGGCACTGGATTTTTAAGCCATGCTGTAAATTTATACCTCCGTTGTAAGTATACTTTCACTACAAGTTAACAGTACCATAACTTACAAGGTTTGTGACATTCTTGTAGCTTCTTATGTTGTAATAATGAATCTTTGGAATAATGTACTTCGGTTTGGAAGGGCTCTGCATTCAAATTTTACTCACCCTTTAGGGCGCAGAACATTCTGTCTCATTGCCAGAAGAGGAAAGGAGAACAGATTGAGGAAAAGTGTTTGAACTTCAACTTAGCCTTTTACTGGTAGTTTTACAAAACTAAGTATTTAAGTAGGTACTTATAAGCGAACTCAATGGAGATAACATCAATGCAACATTTTGCACTTAACTATCTAATACAGGCAATATTATGTTCTTCCATGCATTGAAGATGAAGCATTAAGGTAGTGAAGCGTGTAATCAAATGGTTTATAACCTTATTCAACCGTGTTAGTGGCTATATTGAAATGATCCCAGAATTATCCTAAAATAGATACCTTTCTGAGAGCTATTTGGGAAATAATATCCTACGAGAGAATACCTCCGATGATTTGGGGACCCATCTTGAGGATGCTTTGACTTTCAACTGGCAAGGGTTATGTGCATTGTAGATTAATGATCTGTAGACTGTACGTACCTTTTCAAAAGCTTTTAATAAAATGCAAAGATGCATCTTTTGTTGGTGTTTTATGATGTATAAATCAACAAATGTAAATGATTACATGTAATTATACCTTGTTTTCATAAGACGTTTTCTTTGTACGTCGGTGACAAGCATCAACTGCCTATCAAGGGGTGGGGTGTTTATTATGCTGTGCAACCACTTAAACCGACTGACAGCCTCCTTGCAAATAACATGTTGGCCACTTCTTGTGAGGAATGAAACACTTGTATTTTACAAAAAGTTAAACATATATTTAATATTTTTCCTAGTGTGTTGTTAGCAGTTGAACCATTTGGCTATGCTATGGGGGAGCCCTCCTCCCCCCCCCCCCCCCCCACTGTTCTTTTTGAATGCTCTCTCTTAGTAGCAAAACTTGGGAGCGTGCTTCTTGCCTCTATGGGGAGGATTTAGGGGCTTATATAATGCTCTCTCTTAGTAGCAAAACTTGGGAGCGTGCTTCTTGCCTCTATGGGGAGGATTTAGGGTCTTATAGAATGCTCTCAAGGCACTCCCAAAACTCTCATAGGAGCGTGCTTCCTGAATGCTCCTTTTTGGTAATGAATTTTGTAAGCGTGCTCCCTTGTCTAAAACTTCACTACCTACCTCTATTGGGAGCATTTAGGGGTTCCTAGAATGCTCTTAGGCCCCTTCCAAAACACTTACAAGAGCTAAAAAATCACTCGACTGTTTCCTAAGCTATTCCATGTTGCTCGGTGAACCTGAGGCTTTTGATTTCTTGTGGGAACCAAGACAAGAATCCAAAAGGTTAATTTAGACATAATTGAGGTTTCTTGTGGGAACCAAGACCATGATCCAAAATGTTAATTTGGACATAGTTGGGGTCAATTACTCCACTTGCTCTCATTCTTTCTCATTTCACTCATCTTTGCTAGGGTTTTGGGTGGGCATCCTGTTAGCTGTTGATTAGATTTGTGAGAGCATGGAATGGAGATTGAACGCTTCCATTTGTGAAAGCTTGGAAGGTGGATTGAAGGTTTCCATAGTTACATTCAACCACCACTGGAGAGTTGAATATGTGATCTCTAAATTTGATTATTGTTTGTTTTTATTTTCATTTTTGTATGTGTTGCTAAACTAGCATATTTCTATATGGAATATTTGAATGTGTTCTCTTTTCCCACTGTTTTTCGTTTCTACTCTTCTATCATTTTATTGCAGGCACCAAGTTATTCTCAAGAAGCATGATGGGTATGTGGTTTATCCTTTTGGTTCCATTTTTTTTTATTATGATGGTGGTGTGGGAAAGTGAAATACCAGTGATGAGGAAGAATTAGAAGTAGGCAATGTCACAAATTGTGAAGAGGAGAAAGAAATGGAAGGGAATGATTTTCATGAATTTGATAATGATGAAGGGGAGAAACATAGACAGTTCAACACCTTTGTGGAAGCATGTGACAAAGATTAGGGGGAAAGTGGGTGGAACCACAAAGTTCATGTGCTTGCATTGTAAATCAATTAATACATGTTCATATACCTTTGTGGCAAAGCATCCTTGTGGGATTATGCCATATGATGAAGGTAAGACTATAGGAGTTAGAACTTGTGATTGAGTGTTGGTCAATCCCCATTCTGGGATGATGTGGATGTGAAAATATTTAGGGTTCTTTATGTGTGTTGCAAACTATTAAATGTTCTTCACTCACCCTATTGGTGTGAAATGTACAGGCCATTAATGGTGCCCCTAAAGGGTACATGAGCCTTAGGCATGACAAAGCCAAAATCCTGGGTCTTGACAAGGAAAGAGCCAAAATTCTTAATGCTCTAGGACAATTTGTAGATGATTGGACTGAATATGGGGTATCCATTATATTTGATGGTTGGACAAATGTTAAAGGCTAGTCATTGCTAAATATTCTCAGTGTGTCTGTTAGTAATGTGGTCTTCCTTTCAGCCCATGACTACTTAGATCATTGCAAAATTGGTGTTAATATTATAGAACCCTTCATTAAAACCATTCAGGAGATTGACTCATACAATTTAATGTTGATAATTTTATATGTACCCTAACATATTTTGGTTAGAGTGTTTAGTTGCCACCTTGAACCTCTTGATGTATGATATGATGAGGATGAAAGACCATGATTATAAATGGATTGGTGCATTGTACAAAAAAGGGAGTAAAATGATAAAACTTGTTACTAATCATAATTATGCCCACTACTTTTTTAGCAATCACTCTAGGTTGGAGCTACTTAAGATTTTAAAGAGTGGATTTCTTAGTTGTTGCCTCACATTCGAGTGTCTTTTTGTAAGAGAGGCATTAGCTAGTATGGTGTCAAGTGATTCATGGGAATGTTTGAAAGACAGGGCTGCATCTGTGTTTGATAGACATGAATTTCAATGTAGGCCCTGTAGGCCTTTAAAGTCTCACTGTATCCAACAAAAATGCCCCTCTCCAATGAGGGCTCTTGTTTAGTCCTCTTAACTATAGGTATGTGGACATACACTGAACTAGTGAAAATGCGTAGATGACTTACCTTCGGTTTTGCTCCTGTAAATGTCTCCTCAGGATTCATGTCCACTACTTTGTGAGGACGTTGCAAATATATAGTCGTATTACATGCTTCTTCCCACAAGAACATAGGCAGATCTTGATCATGGATCATGGCCTTGACTGCTCTGACTATACTCTTGTTCTTCTTCTCTACCACTCCATTCTACTGTGGATTGTGGGGCACTATCAATTCTTTCTTGATTCATGTTTCCATGCAGAAATCCTTAAACGCGTTGGAAGTATACTCAACCCCCATTGTCTGATCTTAGGACCATGATCTTCTTCCCAATTTGGTTCTCCACAAGAGCTTTGATCTCTTGAAACCGAATGAAGACCTCATCCTTGGTCTTCAAGAAGTAAATCCATGTCCTCCTGAAATAGTCATCTATGATTGTCACAAAATAGTTTCTCCCTGAGATATACTCCGCTAACATAGGAGCATAGATGTCGAAACACACCAAATCCAATACACCCTTGGATTTGGTCTCCCTACTAGGAAATGTCGCCTTGACCTGCTTGCCAAGCACACATCCCTTACACACGCCATCATGTTCTATACTAAACTTTGGAAAACTAGTGACCATCTCCAGTGAAAATGGTAGAGTGTTGTAGTGTAGATGTCCCATTCTCCTATGCCAAATTTCACTCTGGCTGTCACTGCTATGTTCTAGGGCTTTCATTGGCTGTCCTCTCAACAAATATAGGTTATTTTCCTTGCTGCCTATAACTCGCCTTGCACTAGGTTTAACTACTTTTGGCCTGACAACCGCCTCACCTCCTATGAAATTGACCTGAAGTCCTCCGTCCTCCATCGCTGAAAATGAGAGTAAATTCTTCTCTAACCCAGGTACATACATCACCTCCTTCACCTCCATAAGACTTCCTGAGTCTAGTTGGAATTATATGTTGCTAATGCCCTTTACTGCATACCTAATGTTATCACCAAGCTCGACATGTTATCACCAAGCTTGACATGTAGATCTCTATGCCCTTTGGCCATATTGGTGAGAAGATATCAGAAGATCCCATCATGTGACGAGATACTCCGCTATCCACAAACCATACCCCTCTTGTAATGGTGCCATAAAGACAAGATACTAGGGAAAGTTCCTTCTCGAATCTGTTAGCTAACTCATCCATTTGTGCACATGTGGTTGTTATTGTCTTCCCAATGCCTTTCTTCTTGTTTGGACATTGTCTGACATGATGACTGAACTTGTGACATGAAAAGCACTTGACTTTGCTCATGCCATTCTTCCCTTTTGAAAATGCTCCTCCACTCTAGTTTTGCTTGAATTTACCCATCCCCTTCTTGGGTTGCCCAACAAGAGCAAGGTTCCCTTCATCTCCACCTTTGTGTTGTCCACTAGTTATGGATTCCTCTCAAAGCTCCTTTTGGGTGAAACCATCCCACAATCTGGCCCAATCAAAGTTTATCTCTAGCTAGGATACCTGCAACAAAGGTAATCTGCTGCTTGGTACACCCTTTCAGTGCTACTTTGACAAGATCCACCTCAACCAGCTCTTCCCCAATAGCTGAAAGTTCATCACAAACTTGTTGAACCCTCGTGAGTATGAGGCCACAATCTCAGATTTGTTCATCTTCATGCTATTCAACTTCTCCCTTAGCACCATATTTCTATTTTGGTTCACTTTGGTACAACTTAGTTAAGACCAAAGACATTTGATAGGCTGAATCCTTCTTTGTTATGTGAGGGATTATGTGGTTCTTCACACCATCCAAAATGATGCTCTTAGCTCTTATATCTTTCAACTTATGTTCAGTTGCTTGGGTAGCATCTCGTGGAACATGGATTGCTTGGCTTGCTTGGCTTGCAATTGCCCACAAACCATTTTTCATTAAAACAAGGTTTATTCACTCCTTCCATGGACTGAAGTTTACAACCCTCTCCAACCTATCTTCATATCTTAGACTTGATGATGCCATATTATCAGATTGGCTTTAGCCACAAAATGCTTGCTGCAAAATAAAAACTCTGCGGCTGTAAAATTATTTGTTGTCATAAAAACCCTTGTTGTATTTGATCTCTCCCGCGGAGTTTCTATTGCTTTGGTGCCATGTTAATTTTTTCTCATACCAGATCTGATTTATTTTACTTTATTAAAACGCTAGAAAATATTTATCTCAAATATTTCTTAATTTGCCGAAAAAATTTCATTGGTATATTAACTTAAAGAATGCAACGGAAATAAAATGAAGAGATCAATCACATCACAACAACAAATTTACACACCCAATATTCCTTCATTAAAGTTCTCAGTAAAATTTTGGGTTAGACCCCTAGAGAATACATAGAAAAATACAGTTGTTGGGCACCTGGAAGCTCAGCCCCACTGGCAAAATCGGCTTCAAAGAATTCGGCCTCTGGAATTCAAACCACCTGAAGCAAATTGGCCCCAGAGAATTAACTTGTTTCACCAGCAAATCAGTCTCCCTTTCTCCTTGTCTTGTATGGTCCATGCACATTAGAGAAATCATCTCCTCCACAATTCAGCCCTCTTCTTCAGCAACCTGGCCTCCCTCTTTCCCTTGAATTTCTCTCTAAATTCCCTGCTGCACTTCTCCTCACTTCTCTTCAGTCTAGGCGAGCTCTCATTCTGCAGAAAATTGCTTCCTCCACTTGTGTGTCTTCACCTCTCCCTCGGGCTTATTTTATAACTTCATTAAGCCAAAATCCCTAACCCTAACTTCCTAAGTGATTAATGGCTAGGATTATATCCTAAGCCTCACTTGAGATCAACAGTTGAGATTATATGTCACTTAAATAATTTTATTATTTATCCTTGGAACTTTGGCCTAATAGTCTACAATAATTATTTAGATTAATTATTGAACTTTTCCTAAGTTAACCTTAGGAAAGAAATCATAAAATCACTTACTCCACCAAACAAACACCTAAAGAGGAAATCAATTATCTTCTACATGCTAAGACACCTAACCAATGTAGAAGACCTTCGAAACCTACAAAAATCAACAAAATCTGCACCTTTTAGCTTGCTGCATGGAAAAATAGTTTTAAGGTACAAATTCAGGTGTAAATCTGCACCTTTTAGCTTGCTGTTAATTCATTTACTATGCAGAAATTGAAAAACAGCAACCTGTCTTGGCAGATCTAAGTTTTTTTGGTCACATGTGTCCCCCGCTTGAATTTGGTAATAATTGAGAATTGGAACTTAGTTCTACCTATTTAAATCTGTCTAAATGGTACCTATTTGTCTCTTTAAGCAATTCTAGGAGAGTTCTTGATTGTGCTGGGGGTTCATTATTACCTTTTCATGTCCAGGCCTGAACTATGATTTGGTTGTCTCTGGCATTCCAGAATTATGACAATGGTCAACTTCTGTACCACTTGTTTCTCATCTTCTTTCAGCAAATGTTGTAGCTTTAACAGCAAGTAGAGACTACAAGATTAAACTAACATAATGTTTTAAAATATTATGTAAAATGCTACAATCTATTATGCCATATGAAAGATAAAATGCAGTTTGATTCCCTTTTCCTTTGTATATGATTATGTAATATAATCTCTGTTTTCTTATAGCTTCTCTCTAGGATTTTTTGTCGTAAGTCACCTTTAGTTCTTTTAGTTTTATTGAAAGCAAATTCCATTCTGTGATTTAAGCAATTTATCTTGACTTTTGGCTCCTAAATTAATCCTCTGACCATTGTTTAGGTCTATAACTTTGTTTATTTGAAAAAAACCAATGTGTTTACTATATGGCAATCATGAATGAATCTCTGCATTTCAATTTGCTGGAGTTTTATACTCGACACTCATTTATCATTAGTGGCTTTTATGTTTGCAAGTATTCAACCTTTTTAAACTTTTCTTGTCACATGACTTTCTGATAGCTGTGCAGTGGAGCAATGCTGCTTAATTGAATCTCCTCTCTAAATGATCTTGCAAGACAAATCTGTACATTTCTCCTTGATGAAAATTTAACTTTCTGCTACAAGTTCTATAAAGTTTCATTCATCTGGAAATCTATTAATTTGCACACTGGCTATCAGCATAGTTGCACTGAAACAGATATGGCAAATTTTTAGTGAAGCCTGATATGGTCGGGCAGGGAAATGGCAGATAATATATACCAGGCATTGCTCATCACTGATAAATTCTTTGTAAATGGTGCTTCTGACTATATTTATCAGGATAGCTATCAAACATGCAGAAATGGCATATGGATTTGTGATTTTGGGAATGGATATGTGTTTGTCATTTTTTTGGGCCAAATGTGGGCTTTGTTGTTTGGATACATTTCCTAAATCCTGAGACATTGACAAAAATTGTCTGAAATGGGGCACTGTGGCCCTGAAGTGCCATTTGCAGAATCTGATACGGCCTAAGATTTGCGGGACATACCCACTCTGTGTATCCCCTCCATTTCAGTTTATTAAATGCTGAATGGTGTTTGAGGCACCTCTGGTCGGTGTTTCCTGTAGCTTAGCTATCATGTATGGTTGGTTAGCTTTTTCTTCACTGTGATAGGATTACTAATAGAATTGCCGGACTTTATACACAATGCTTTCCTTTCTTTGATCCTCCTTTTTATATATAATTAAAATTTAACATCAGATTTGTGCATATTTTAGAGGTGCCATGCTGTATGTGTTAAATTTTTTCAAGAACGTATATTGTTACTGAGACTGGTACACTTTAAGTGTGCAGAGATTATGCAATATAGTTCGAAATTTTAATTGCACTTTAGTGGATTATCTATCCTGGTAATGATAAATGCAAGTTGAAGCAACATCGAATTTCAAAATCATGAGACTGGTTATCAAGTCAGCACTGGTGCGAGTACCCCTAGTTTAGCCTATAGTTCACGCAAACTGTAAAGTCCTTCAAAGAGTAATTATGAAAAACACTAGGGCCTATTTAGTTTTTAAACTAGTCTATTGCTTACCATGGATTACAGAAAAATAATATGCACGTGACCAAAAGAAAGCCGTATGATTCCCACTTGATTTAAATAGTAATGGTGTGTATGAATCAGAATGCTTTCATGTTGCATATTATATAGATACAGCAGTAAGTGTCTCCTTATACTTCATGATGTCTTACAACTAAAGTTGGACTCGAGGATGGTTTATAACATTATATATTTTCATTCCCTTTCACAAATGCACTCGATTAAAGAATTCTGGGAAAGATTAGTGGGTCCTCTTTCTGTTGTCCAGTTTTTCAAGTTGTTCCTGGAATTCTCAATGTTGTTTATGTTCTCACAGATAAGCCGCCAATTGAGGAACTTCATCAGTTTTTGGAATTCCAACTGCCTAGGCAGTGGGCGCCTGTCTTCAGTGAACTTCCTCTTGGACCACAACAAAAGGGACATGGAAATGCATCCCTTCAGTTCAGCTTAATGGGCCCCAAACTTTATGTGAATACAAATTCAGTATGTGAAACCTTTCTTTGAAAAATCCCACCATTGGAGTTGTATCATGCTTTTTAAATATTCATGTTTCACAAAGCTTTCTGATCAGTCGATTGACAGGTTAATGTAGGTAAGAGACCCGTGACTGGAGTTCGCTTGTACTTGGAAGGGAAGAAGTGTAATCGACTGGCAATCCATCTTCAGCATCTATCAACCTTGCCAAAACTTTTGCAGTTGGTCGACGATGATGACAGTGAACCTGAAGAAGCTAATCGTAAATATTATGAACCAGTGCAGTGGAAAAGTTTCTCTCATGTTTGTACTGCTCCGGTTGAATGCAATGGAACACTTATAGGCGATCCAGCATCAATTGTGACAGGGGCACAGCTTGAAGTGCGTGTTGAGAAAATGAAAAAGGTCCTGTTTTTGAAGCTTCGCTTTTCAAGGGTAATTGGAGCAACCATTCGGAGATCTGATTGGGACAATTCCCCTAACCTATGCCAAAAATCAGGTATTATCTCCACGCTGATTAGTACACATTTCACCTCGATACAGCAGCAGCCACCAAAGCCTGCACCTGTTGTCATAAATTCAGCCATATATCCTGGCGGTCCACCAGTGCCTGTGCAAGTCCCCAAATTATTGAAGTTTGTTGATACAACGGAGTTGACCAAGGGCCCACAGGATATGCCTGGCCATTGGGTGGTAACTGGAGCTAAATTGTGCGTAGAAGGACATAAAATATCTTTGCGAGTGAAGTATTCATTGTTAACTATGTCAATGGAGGATTCAGCATAGGAGAGAGATTAATGTCTATTGAATAAACTACTCTTTGTGGTATAATTGACTATTTAAGTGTTTTTGTTTTATGTTTGTACACCTAGTTACACCGGGATTATGAACATTGTGTCGAGGGTTTAGCATGCAAAAAGAAATGCAAATTCTTCTGAGAAAGCTAAAGCAACATTCAGAAAATCAGCAAAAGCACAAATTGAAAGCTTTACTTCCATATAATGTGTCTGGGTCAAAGGGAACTGTCACAGAACTTCTGCAGTGGACGGGCTCGAGAAAGGGTTGAGATATTTGATGTAATTTCAGGTGGGTGACGGAATGTATGTATCTAAGGGAAATGGTTTTTGAACAGTTGTAAAACTTAAATGTACCAAAAATTTGTTTTTGGATGTTTTGACACTATTCACAGGTTAACTTATCAGAGTAGTGTGCTTAACTTGTTCACAACGCAGAGACCGTTGCAATAGAGAAAAACCCACTCTTAATAGTATGGAGCAAACATAGCTTTTCTAGTTTGTGTGTGGAAGACTGGAATCTATCACGCGTTATAGGCCTATGTCAGTGAGTGTATAGAATCATCCACCACGCAATGTAATTCCTTGTATTAATTAGAAATATAGCATATAACTGGCAAATGACTTCCAAGTCATCCGAAGAGATTGAATAATGTTGTCAGTAATATGTTAGAAGTCATTCGATCTGATTTCTATCAACCGGCTTTTGCATGGAGTGCGTTTGATGAATGAACAAATAACCATTACATCCAAAGCGCACCAACAAGAATCAAAACTTGGTAGTTGACATAACGGGAAGTCAACTAAATCTTAGCTTCTCACTTATGCTTTATAAAGTAATCATCCACGTTCATATATCCCAATCATGCATCGTTATTTATACTTCATAAAAGAATTATGTACATTTAGATATTTTTTTTTAACGTTTCTATTTATATTTTATGCATAGTGATATGTTGATATAGCAAAAATTGATGATGGTTAATTTTGATCATATAAATTCATATGAAAACGGAATTTAAGGTTTACACATTATTTATAAGATGTCTTAGATTATTCCTCAAAGAGTTTAACCAAAAGACTGCATTTCTGGTATAACCTCTAACTTATTTAGAGTAAAAAGATTGCTGCATTTCTGTTATAACTTATTTAACTTATTTAGAGGAAAAAGATTGCTGTATTTCTATTATAATTTTTTTTGAGCTTTGAGTGACATGTATTCATATAGGATTCTCTCAAATGCAAATTCTTTTTTACATATATTATTATTTAAA